>NDXZ01035547.1:0-14978 GCA_003055125.1 Paykullia maculata
TGACCATATTCATTTATGTTTTTTCTTTGCGTGTAGTATATTATAAATTTACGAAATATCGATATTTTCAATTCGATATATATCGACAGGCAATGATATTGAAAAAAATATCAATAGAAAAAATATCGATTTTTTTTTTGGATTTGCCCATCCCTATTTTATAGGCGACTTCGGACATGTCATCTGAAGTTTCGGTTTTCCACTATTTTCTTGACAATTGCAGCTGTATTTCAGTAATTATTGACTTTCAAGTGCTTAACTGTTTATGGTTTATAGTTGTGGACAAGCAACTGTATTTATTCCAAGAAAAAATAACCAAATCAGCACGAACGAGGTGGCCAGTTTAAAGTTTTTTTTTTTATAAATTAGTCAAATATGGGGCTCCCTCCACTATTGACACATATCTGCAACATTAATTCATTTTAATTGAGGGACGAAAAAACTAGTAATCATGTCTCTGTACCGCTTACGTACATACATATATACCAAAGATTCTTAGGCCCATAAAGCGCTACTAACGGTGACGTTTTTTTGGTGTAATGATGTTTAGACTAGAGGGTTATTGTAGCTCCAAATACGACATTTTTGTTTACTCTCATAGCCTTTTTTTTCAAATAAAACTTTAAATAAATAAAATATAGCCTCATTTTATTCAACACTTTTTGCAAGCGTTGCTCTAGTGTGAGTCTATTTATAATGAATTGCCAAACTTAACCATGAAACAACCAAGAAATTATTTTACACCCAGATACAGCTCTATCCAACACTTTTTTTGCCGATCAAAGAGTGTTGAAGATAATACCGTAGCTGATTTTGAAAATGCACTCTGCTCGGCTTGTTTTTAGAATATTCTTTTCACTATCTTAAATAAAATTAATTTCTTTATAAATAAAAAAATTTAAAAAAAAAACAAAAAATCATAAAAAAATTGTTTTAATAAAAAATAAATTAAAAAAAAGCTTTAACAGAAATATTTAAATTACATAAATAACTACAGTTTATTTGCAAATACTTACCACCAATTTATTAACTTCCTTTATAATTTTTACTTTAATATTTTTAAGTATTTTTATTTAGTATATTTCGATTTTATTTTATTTCTTTTTTTTTCACTTGCTTGATAAACAGTTTAAAGGTATTTTTACGTTTTTTCTTTCTTTATTTATGTATGTATATGTTTATTAAATAATATTTACTAAATATTTAAATTTAATACACTTACAAATTATTACATGGTAAGACAATCATATTTGTTTTTTTTTCATAATATGTGTATATATATTTAATAATATATGTATAATAAATAATAAAGAGTAAAATTTATATTTTTTAATATTTTAACTAATTTGTTTTCATTCGCTGTTTGCTTTTAAATATTTATTAACTACATACATATGTACTTATTTATATATTTTAAAATTAAATTTCAAATATGCATTTTGAAATTCATAAAAGTTTTTTATTTATTTATTTATTGTTTTCTTACAATTAAAATTAATGCTTTAACGATTTTAAAATTCAATAAAAAGAGAAACTAAAAAACAAATTAAAATCACGAATTTATGACAAACAATATAAAACAGGAAAATTGCAATTTCTAATTTAGAGGTTTTTTTTTCATTTGTAGCAGAAATCTTAATTTCAAAATCAAATATTTTTTTGTTGTTTTTTTTATTTTTATTTATTTATTATTCGTTATGCATTTAAACAGAAACAGGAAAAATTTTATGTTGAATTTTTTGTTTTTTTTTTAATTTTACAAACATTTTTTTACAAAATAGAAAAACTTAAAAAGCCAATTTGATTGATACGAGTACCTACATGTTTAAAAAAAAAAGATTCTTCTTTGTAACAATTTTTTGTGAGTATTTTTTTGTATTTTTAAACATTTTGTTTAATGAATATTTATTTTATTTTATTTTTTACTAATAATTATACGAATTTAATCCATAATCGTTTGTTTTTTTTTTTTATTTTTTTGATATTTTAAAATGTTTTACAATACTAGTTTTATGTGATAAAATTTGTTTGAGCGTTTTTCTTCATAAATAATTTTTTAAACACAGAATTTTATGAAAATTTAAATAAAATCTATAATTTTATTTTGTATTATGCAATACCAAAAAGCACTGGAAAAAGTGTCGGTAAGTAGTAGAATTTCGATTGTTATTAATAAAATTTGTAATTTTGCTAGTTAAATCGATAAAAAACATAATTATTTTTAACTGCTCCTATATTAAAGCTATATCTCTTCTAAATTTTACACTTCTTCTCGAGCGTGCTGTTGTTAAGTTGAAAGCCTTGACTTGGACTGTAATCATTTAAATTTTTATTATCGTAAAAGGGCAAAATAAAAAACAAAATTGTTTACCAAAGTTTTTGTTATTCTTAGTTAATCAGTTTAAAAATCATTCACCTGGCATCTTTCATCTAAAGTTACTAAATTATGGTTCCGACACTTTTTATGCGATATTAAATGAAAATTTATCATTTCAATCGCAGTTTAATTTTTGTTTTTTTAATTAAAAAATTTATTGATTTTAGCTAAATTTCATTTTTATTTTTTGAACTTCTGTGTAAAGTTTTTTATTGCACCTTATTTTTTTAAGTAAAATATCTCTAATTCATACTTTCATTTACACTTACTGTCTATATGCCATTAACTCGGAATAATGCATATGGGGTGAATAATGAGATGATGATAATAAGGGTCATGATATACGATCTGGTGTACGAGATGGATGATGCTGTTGTTGTTGATTCTGATGAAGATGATGCTGATGCTGAGAGGAACTACTGCTACTATTGTTATTTCCCACACCAGCCGCACTCCCTCCAGCCCCATACAAATGTTGTGGCTGATGGTGCAAATGCACTGGCTGGTGATTATGTTGATAGAGATGTTGAGAGGAAGCTTCACTTATAGTTACGGGTGATACTGAAGTGTTTCTTAAGTCTAGCTCATTCGAAGAAAACATTGTGGAAGATTTTTGATTTGCTATTAGTGGCGATTGGGGTGCAGCTGTTGGAGGTGTAAGCGAGTGTGGTGAATGAGATTCTGAAGACGGTCTTCTGCAAAATGGATTAAGACCATTAAAAGAAGATGCAGCTAAAAGGTGGGGCGAAAGGTGGGGAAAACCCGACAGACCAGGCAAGCCAGGAAACAACAAAGGATTTGCACCATGTTGCATTAAGAATCTAGGATCATTCATAAATGCCGCTGTTGAGGCATCAGGGAAGCCAGGTAGCGTTGTGGGTGTGGCAGGAAAATGTTGCTTAAGTGCCTCAAAATTAATAGGTGGCAAACCATGGGCACCTGCATATAATCTAGCCAGAAATTCTGCTTGCAATGTTGTTGATATACTGCTACTTGGAGATGATGAGAAACTTTGATTGTTATTTAAATGCATGGGTTCGGGCATTGGATCTAAGTTATGATTATCGCTGGTAGATAATAACTTTCGATGCAAATTCAAATTAGAACTATGTCTATCACGACTTCTCTTCGATGGAAAGGCAGCATTACAACCATCAATATTACACTTGTGATGTAATTTTAAATGTTCATTCTGATAGTGGGTTTTGAGATGAAAATGATTTTGAAAAACCTCACCACAAGCAGTACATTTTAAAGGATTGTCTTTGTCAATGGGTACCTCTGGTTCCTCCACTGCACACTCAGAACCATTTAGTTCCTCCGTGATTGTTGAAAGAGATTTAGTTTGTTTCAGTAGATTACAGTTTTTGGTGGTTAAGTTTTCGGGCAGATTATTATTGTATTCTGCTCCTGATATGTTTATGTTGAAGTTATCTTCCATAAGTTCTTTTTTGATTCTTAAATAACGGTTTTCCTCCTCAGGCTCTTCCGTTAAATTATTGAGGCTGGATATGGGTGATGAGCATACATCTTCTTTGGGTTCTTTCTTGATAACAGGCATTATTATACTCATGGATAAACCATTTTCTTTAACTTGTGTTTCATCCTTTGAATTTTTATTTTGATTTAATTTTTGTGTTGAAGATAAATCTAATGAATGTTCTTGTTGCTGCTCTTTTGGTAAGACAGTTGTTTGCTTTGGACTCTTTAATTGCTTCTGCTCTACTTCTTCTACCTCTCGAGGCTCTGCTTTTACAGAAGTACTGACCATTAATGTATGTCTTGGAATTTCACTTGTACCAGTACTTGGAGTCAAAGGCGGTGACGGCAATGCTTTAGCGCCTTCATTTGATTGTTCCTCGGCTTTTTTAGTTCTTTTTGTAAGATCTAAAGACATGGTTTCCTCATTATTTTCCTCCTTATTTGTATCCTGATCTCTAGCTTTACATTTAATCGACAAATCATTAGCCATATCGTAATCATTGGAATTATCACAGGAGTTTTCATTTGATTGTACAGCGCATCGTACCGGATTTTGGTTTTTACGCTTGCGTTTGCTGGCTGAACTCATAAGATGAGTTGAACCATTAGCTGAGTTGTGCAAAGATAAAGCATTAGAAGAGCTTTCGTAATCCTCTCTTAAACTACATGAGTCTGTTACACTAAGAGTATCGTCATTGCTCTCAGTACTGTTCCGCCCTGCCGTGCTACGTCCATCCTCATCCGCATCGTCCTTCCTAAGCGAATCCAAGGGTTTTTCTTTGGTTTTGTAGTAATTAACAGGAGTTTTGGTGTCTGTATGTCTATCAAAGTGATCTCGGCTATTATCTTCTAACGTGGAAGTTGTTTCTTCGGCGACATTTTCCTCAATACTAAAATCCTCGGAGTTTGTCTTATCAAGCATACTATCGCCCTCGTCCCCTACTACTACTATTCCTTCGGCATCATCATCATCATCATCGTCATCCATGTCGCCGATATGAATACCGCCATCCATGCCATCATCATCTTCCTCATCGTCACCCATTACTTCCGCTCCAGACATTTGTCGCCCTTCATAGCGATGCATTAAAGCATTGTCCATATAAGCTCTTTGCATGTAGTCTGTACTATGTTTTGAATCGCCAAGAGAACCCATGGGATGGTGTCTCATATCCGGTGGGGGAGTCAACATGGGAAAGCTGCCGAAGGGGTTCAAACCAGCCATTATACCATTTGGCGGCTGCAAAAGCAGTGGATGGGGTTGAGCACTTCGACCATCATGTGGTGAAATTTTGCGACGCAAATGTGGCGAGTGAAGTTTTGGATTAGGATTTGCACTATGGCGATTACGTGATCTCCGCGAACTAAACATCATATTACACCCATCCACTGTACATTTGTGCATTTCCCGCAGATGTACCGCTGAAAAGTGGATCTTTAAGGCTCCCTTATCACAAAACGTTTTCAAACAAACATTACATTGCACTCTTTTTTTACCCGTTACAGGATTTATAAACTGAGTACCTAAGTTGGCGGGCAGTGAACCCCATTGCCTCTTGCCAGGTGAATGTGTTTTTCGACTTGACCTTAAACCACTAGTAGAAGATATACGTGAGAGTCTATGAGTATGCGTAGAGGAAGAATCATGTTGCATGGAATTTCTTTGACTACTTGTCGATTCCCTAAGATCTCGTTGACTTTGGTAACTGCTCGAGGAGTTTGTAATTGAGGAAGATGACTGCGTAACTGAAGGTGTAGCTAGAGTTGATTGTGAAAGACTACGTGTAGGTGATGTGCGTCTGGAGGCCGATGATTCGCGTAAATGATCTATCATCTTTGACTTATCAATTTCGGGGGAATTTGGTTGCATATGAGGTTTACCCATGACTAATGAAGTATTAAGACCAGGAAAGTGTGTAGATAGAAGACCTTGTGGCACTGGATTGCCAGAAGCTGCGGCTGCAGCAGCTATGGCTGCCACTTGATTGCTTGTCAATCCAGCGGGCAAACCAGAACCCGTTGAACTATTGCCAGCAGAATTTGGTGATGGTGGGTGTAAGTGAGGTATAGGTGGCGGCGGAGGCAAGTGAAAGGGTAAGGGATGACCCGACATAGCCATAGCATTAAAAAAATGATTGCTCTGAGCAGCCGCTGCTGCTGCAGCAGCTACTGCAGCATTTTTTTCAGACGGAGTCGTAGCCTCATTAATGCGCCGTCTAGCTTGAGCCAACATAGCTGCCTGTTGAGCTGCCTGCTGCTGTAAATGTTGGTGATGAACCAATTCACTGGGACTTAAGCGAGCCTGTGGTGGAAGACCCGGAAATGCACCGAGGGCAGCAGAATTTATTTTACGAAAATCAAATGGCTGCATATTCTGCAAATGACTTAAAGGGTTATGGGGCGCCGAGGCAGGTGATGTCTGGGTATTCGAAGCGGAGGAGGACGAGGATGTTGAGTTGTTGGAAGCACTGGAACTAAGGGTAGTGAGGGAGCCCGTCATAATAGACGAAGTCGAACTTACTCCGCCACCACCCGCTGGCGAAGCAGGATTTCGAAAATAGTTACTTAAATGTCCAGGATGAGTAAGACCTGCATGTGTTGCATGACCTGTGTTGCCAGCAGCTGCTGCTGCCGCTGAAAGTTTCTGTTGCAACTGAAACTGCATTTGAGCATGAGCCATAGCACTAAGATGCATATTCATGGGATGTGCAGCAGCTCGAGGTGGCGATGGCCGCCTACTTGGTGACATTACCATAGATGCAACTGAGCTATTGCTTACAACGGGTAAACTATGTATATTGTAGGCGTTGCTGCACTTGCCAATATATTCGTGTTCAAAGTTTGTCTGTCGGGCTAATTGTTGTTGTTGCAGCTGTAGCTGCTGGTGCTGACGTTCGTAGCTGTAGGCAAAAGTTGCTTGTGCATTCGCATGTGCTTTTTTCAAGTACTCCAAATCCAAATCAGGCAATGCATGCAAGGATGTTGGTAACGGTAGGCTTGCAGGTGTGTTAGTAGAAGTTGTGTTAGGGTTTTGTAGTGATGATAAATGTTGTGCAGTGTTGGTTATGTTAGTGTGCCGCTGCTGGAATCCGTTGGCGTGTTGCTGTGGTTGTTGCTGGTGGTGTTGTCGATGATGTTGATGCTGTTGTTGTTGTTGATGATGTTGCTTCTCCCGATTAATATTCATTAATATGCTGTTTGCTGTAAGCAATTTTAGGCAAGACTAGAAATATTAGTTGTTTTAAATCTGGTTGTTGTATTTCTTTCTTTTTCAAATATTGAGCAGTTTTTGGTTGTATCATAAAATGTGATCTATTGTTTTGTTCAATATTAAGCATTTTGTTCGTTGTAAAAGAAGTTTTGGTTTTAACTTTTATTTTTTAACAATTGCAGTAGTTTTTCTTCCTTCCTTTTGTGAATTTTGTATTTCTAAAACGAAAATAAAAAATAAATAAAAATTATTTTAAAAGAACTAAATCTTTTACTAAGATGTAGTTTAAGGAGACATTTCCTATATAATTTAAGGCAAACTTGCTTTAAAAAAATCCTTAAGAAATTTTCATAGATATTTTGTATCACCATCCTAATATTAATATATTATAAGGAAATGCTTGTCTTTAATTTTAAAAATTAAAAAAATTATAATAAGAACTTCTTAAACCACATTTTTAAACTATGCAAGAGGCTTTGGTATAGTATCATATTATTTTTTCTTGTGAAAACGGTAGATATTAGTGTAGAGATTGCAAAAACGTTTAACCAACAAAGCAGTATCGTAATGAGTATAATGAGACAACTAAACCTTCGGAAATCTATAATATTTTTAATTTGCTAATTTAAAGGCTTTTTTAAGATTTTAAGACTTTTAGTTGGAGAATCCATTTTTTGAAAAATTTTAAAAAATAATCTACAATGTTTTATTTTCTATTTAATTGAATTTTAAAACTATAATCCTTTCGGTAGCCAGAAATTCGAACGAAATAGATTTAATTGCTTAACGAGACCATCAAAAGATTAGTTACCTCTAAAGCTAAACATTTTTTTTTTTTAAATAAAGCTGCAAGAAATAGAAACCTATTTTGCTACAAAACAATAATCTACAATGAAATGCTTTGGATTAAAAAATATCTTGAGCATTTTAAGCCAAACATTTCTTTAAATAATAATAAAATAGTAATTTTCATGTATTTTTAAAATCCTTAAGTTAGTTCGTATAAGTAAAAAACTATGTAAAAGGCTTTGGCCTACTGTAGCGATGCTTAAGCTAAAGCCATACACGTCTGTCGACTTTATTCTTAAAGTTCACTTTCCTTTAGATATTTCTAATATGTACACAAATTTACTTTAATCCATTATATTACCATCAAATGACCAATTGTTACAAGTCTCATATTAGTTTGTTTTTTTTTTTTAATTTAATTGACAAAGTAGTTTAAGGAACCCGTTTTATTTTAAATCACATAAAATTACTAAAAACCTTTGCACATTTACAAAGAATACAAAAAAGGAAAAAAAACAGAGACAAATGTTTAATCTGACCATATAATTTTATTTAAAGCTTTACGAGTCTAAATGTCACTCTTCTTAATAACAAAAACGTATTTATGAACGTCTACGTTACGTATTGTTCACAATACTATTTGGTTTGACTTTGTATAAAGCAAAGTCATGACATTTTTCTCTTACTTTTCTAAATATTGTTTAATTTGCCATTTGCATTTACAAAATTTATATGTATGTATGTACATATGTATGTATGTAAGTGGTGAATGAAAAAAGTAAATAAATTGTATGAGTTTTAGAAGTATTTGTACGAATAATATCTTTAATCGCATTAAGCTTGTTTTTGCCTGTAATAAACTTGACTTAAAAAAAATTTTTTTTAACACAAAGTGAGATTTAAATTGGTGTCGAGATATGAAGACTGAGATACTCTGTCAATATTTATGACAATCAATATAAAATATTTAAGGATGTGTGTGTGTTTGTAAGAATTTACAAAAGAAATATTTTATATCAACGTGTTAGTAGCAAGTATGACCAGTATAGTATATTATAGGTGTTATGCATACATATACACACACATACATACATATCAGAAATATACATTTAAATAACTTGAGCACTCTTTGTCATGATGCAAATGCATAAAAAATTTTTTCTCGTTTCATTTGAATATGACTGACAATTAAATTGCTGTCACTATTTATGGCATGTCAAAAGTGTCAAAATGACATTTTTATTACGTCGTATAAGTGGTTTCAGGTGATGCAAATTTAAAGAAAGAAAACATTATTTATTTTAACATTTCTTGGCGGTATTGTTTGATTCGATTTGATTGGATTTCCATACAATATAACATGCTCTTAGCAGCTACACTGATTTTATATTAAAAAGATGACGAAGATTAAACAGTTTTGGCTGTGAATGGTTTTGGATTAAAAAATTCAACAGAATCACTATGAATCTTTCTTTTATATGGTTTTTCTTGTTTTGTGTCATTTAGTTAAAGGACATTTTGAAATTGTTTGGTTGCATGATAATCAGAGGTGTACTATACTGGTTGAGATTAGAATTTTGAATGTTATCGCCATTTTTCTTACAATACAAAATTATTTATGATAAGCTTTTGTTAAAATTATGACATAAAACATTACTCAAAATTTTAATTTATTTTGAAGAGGGTTTTTTGAGGATTTATGTTACTTGTAAGGTCTTAATATGAACCGATCATTAGCAAATTGGGTGAAACCTTTACTTCAAATTTATTTCTGGCATATTTTATCTTGTATGAAATTAGTTTGGCTGATGCAGCTCCAATGACATTAATGCAAACTTGAAGAAAAAATTCACAAAGAAATCTGTAGAAGTCATTTGCGCAATATGCTATTCTGCACATATCCCCACCCAATGAACTTTATTTTTCCAATAAAAAGCAAAACTTTAGAAATACAAGGTAGGTTAGGTAGGTGGGTCAATAGAAGGAGCTTCTAAGGGTCTCATGTCCCTTAGAACATACACTTAAGCCTGCGGTCGGCTTGTTGTGCGCTTCCTGGGGTGGGAAAAAGAAGAAAATGGAAAAAAATAGAGGAGCGAAAAAAATCGAAAAAAATCGCACTGCTCACAGGAATTCGGTCATTGAACGAATTTCCTCAGCGCTTCCCATCCTACACCTCCTAGGTGAGCCACGTCCGGTATAGTGTTCGACGAAAAACACTGGGCCCTTGCATATGCAAAAGCAGGGCAGTGGCATAGGAAGTGTTTCATCGTTTCAAAGTCCTCCCAGCATGCCCTACAGTCACTATTCTTCACCACTTCCATCCAGTGGAGGTGTTGGTTTGGTTGGTTTAAGTGGTAGTTTGCTACGCTCGAAAACTTTCAAGTGGAGTCTTATGACTCCGTTTTGACAGGACCACACCACTCGTCGGATGTGCAGTTCACCCGGGCTATGGACCCCTAGCCTGGGGAAATATGAGTACTAGATTTACCCTGTTGCCGTGAGATATCTCAGTAGATCATTCAACCTGGCTTCAGATATCTTATTAAGGTCCTCCAACATGTGGCTACCCAGGAATCTGTGCCTCTTGACAGATAGAGCGGGGCATTCGCAGAGAAGATGGACAACTGACTCCACCTCCGTTTCATCCTCACAGCTGCGGCAATGATTGTTATAGGGGGCACCGAGTCGTTCTGCATGCTTTCCTAGCATCCAGTGACCCGTCAGTCTGGTGAAGGTGTACTCGTAAGTTGGAGTGTCCTGTCTGTACACCCATCAACCTACTTAATTTTATTTTCAAATTTTAAATTCAGAATTTCCCTATCCTTCTATCCTGTCCTATCCTCCTCAGGGTCATCCCATAGGATTCTTCCAACTATTTCATTGCTCCACAGTTCTTTATTAATTGTTTCTACCCAAATCTTTTACTCCGCCTTTGTTGCTACGAAGCGTTTCGAGTCCTCTGGAAATACAAAGTTCGAAAATTAACTAAAGTCATGTTTAGATTATTGGCTCAAGATAATTTTCGAGGTATACACGATATATTTTGTTGCTTATTTCCTATTTAGAACTGTTTGTTCATGTAGTGTCGCACAAAAACAAATCAAATAGTCAATTGTTAACAATTCTTGTTTTTGACTTCTGTATGACCTGGTTAAATAGCCAGCTTTAAGTATCCTACTTCAATGTGCGACGTAACATTTAATGTACTTTTTGGCCAAGTCTGTTTTGACTTGTTGTTTGGCAATTTTTTATTTGCCAATAGAGTTCTTAAAAATCAATATTTTTTATAAAATAGAAAAGAAATGCTGATTAAAAACGCATTCCATTTTCTACAGAAAATATATATGTACATATGTATGACTTAATCCATAACTGCACTTCTACCGCTATAAAAAATAGTGTAAAATATATTTAAGAAACGTAGAAAATTTTTTAAATCTGCCCTGAAACATATAATTCTACACATATTGTTTTCAACACTTAATCAATACCGGTTTGTTGAATACTCAAAGGAGAGAGACCAACAAAATATAAATAATTTTCTCACATAAATAACTCACACCTTTTACAACCTCAATAAAATTCGATCTACAACATTAATTTTTAACACAAGTTTGGACATGACTGTTTTAATGTCATTTTTAGCTGTTAATTTTTGTTTTTCTTTTTGTCTTTTTTATTTCAGTCAAGAGCAGTAAGAAACCAAAAAATATACATAAATATATGAAGTTGAAGAGAAGAAAAAAACCCTTGTCATTAGAATAAACATCAACACATTCAAAGGAATTCATAAAAACTCTAGAAGAACAACAAATCATATTTAAAATATTGAAAAAAAAAATTTGTTTTTTCTTCAACTTTTTTTCGTTGTTCTTGTTGCTTTTCTGAGAATTCTTAGCAACAAAATATTTGTTGTTGTTGTTTTTGTCGATGCTGTATTATTTTATTCTATTCTTTTAGCAATAACGCGACAGTTTAGTGTCCATTGTCTGTTTATTTTCCCCACCGAGCTGTTCACATTATAAGGACAGATATAAGGACAGACAAGCCACATATATTAAAGTGCACTCAAGCTGAAGTTGTCGTAAGATGGTTAATGGTTCAAATGGTTCTTCTAAATGTTGTTGAGTCTTTGTTTTTTTTCTTTCTACTTTTTAGTAGAGTTAAGTGTAGCAAGCAGCACATCACATGTAGCATGTGTGGAAAGTGTACGATAGCGTAGATGTATGTATGTTTGTATGTATGAACGTACCTATATTTTTGGTGTTAGCGTGTGGTGTTGCGGATAATATGCCATGACATTGGCCAGCATTATTTGAAGCGTGTAAACATAAATGTTGGCACCATCACTACTTCAAATGCCTACATCTCGTAACGTCTAATACGTTCAAAACTATTTACCCAACCATCAATTCCATTCATGTGTTTGTGGCATGTTTGTTAAAGGTTTTGTACAAGGCTACTTGATAATGCTTAAGCTATCACTATAGAACAGCGATTAAAGAAAAATTCAATGTCTAGTGTTCTTTTTATATTGGCCAGTGTGGACAATATAGCGTTTTTAAGCCTCTTTAATGGTATTGAGGAGAAAGTTAGGTCACTTCTCTTTAAAAAAAATATATATTTTTTGCATTTATTTTCTTAACTAATTGATTGAAAAATTATTATCTTAAAAGTGCTAAGTAAAAGGTGCAAATATTTACAGTCATAATATTTGATAATATGTTTAAAATATCAGGAAAATTTAACATTTAATAATACAAATGAAAAATTTTGCTAAAAATAAACTAACGTTTGATGTTTGGGAACAATTAAAGGTAACCACTTTGATAAATTTAACAGTTGGTCACTAAATAATCACTGGACACTGTAAAACTGGTTAAATGTTAGAGGACAACTGCAGGAGCTACATCGACAACAAAAAAAAATATGTTCAGTACTTTACTTTCTATGTAACTGTTTAACTTTGCAAAAACGCAAACATCAATATTTAGTTCAACGTTTATTTCAAGATTTACATTATCTTATTGATGTGCCACTGAGCGACCTGTTAGGTTTTCTCATAAGTACTAGAGATTCTATGGCCACCGTCATCCTAAGATTGGGGCAATAACAAATTTTTGTTTAACTTAAAACAATGTCCTTTGTAGACTTCAAGGTTAAGCTCTTTAAGTCATTCCCTCTATCTAAACTTTAAATCGTTTAGGGCTTTGCCTAAAATTGGGCGTATTATGCCTGCGCATTACTTTATATCCTTTAATATCAAACATTTCTTGCAGAAACATGAAACTATTTCCAAAATTTATTCGCCAGCCTCTCACACTCATTTTTATTTAAAGTAATATTTTGACAAATGTATTTGCAACATTTTTACGAAACATTGTGAGTGTTCAAACACTAAAACAGAATAATATTTATTCACCCATAGAACCTTTTACAAACTAAACAACATTTAAAATATTATAATATTGTCAAGTAGTAGAAGAAGAAAAACGCTGCACGTTACATACCCAAGAATGTCTGTTGGTGTATGAAGAAGTATTAAATTATATTGTTGGGCTGTATGATCATGAATGCTCTGGATACTGTCAAATGGCCTTCAGTCGAACACTAGTCAAGATGTCTGTACAATCATGTCACTTCTTCGCAACAACTTCAGTAACCCGTTTTAATTTTGTGTTGTTGATTTTTTCCCCTGCTTTTTGTCTACATAAATAAAACTCTTCTTAAGGTATTTTTGGGCAACTATGAGTTGTGTGTGTGTTTATTTGGTAACTTAAACATGTCATTAAATCCAAGTACCAGACAACATGACCAGAATGCTGAAGGGCCATATAAAAAAAGTATCTATTTATTTATTTGTTTTTAATGTTTAAAATACCAATTTGATTTTATTTCTATAGCTAAAACCTTTTCGATACGAAATTTGTCACATCATGTTTATTATTTTTATGATGCTTTTGCTCTTTTTAGAAGATAACCACTTGTTATAATGGTCACTAGTGTTTATTACGTTGGCACGATTTTATATAGTTTCGTGGCTCTAATTTACTTGCTGTGAGGTCTTTCTCATAGTTCTGAGAGGTAACTCTCTGTCGAGTAGTTTCTAGTGGTTTTCATTTGTAAACCATCTTATGGAAAAACACTTGTGTTGACAAACGTTTTGTCCTTCTAAAAAAAAAGCCATCACTGGCCATCAGCGCTAGCTGGTGATGACGGTGATGACGACGCACATAAAACAAAATTTGTGATCAATAAATTTGTTGTTGCAATATTGAAGCAGGCATTATCTGAACTTGCCATTTGAAGAATATGAAGATTTAGTTTGTGTGTTAAATTTCAATTAGATTAGGAGTTTTTTCTTAGTTAATTTTTTATTTTGTTGAACTTGTGATGGCTGCATTTGGATATGGGAAGTAAAATTTATAGTGTCTTGGCTATTACGAAAGTTTATGATCTATTTTGTTTGGGACATTAAAATTGCAATAAGATTTTTTTTTCTGCAGCTAAAATAAAGTTTAAAAAATATATTTGCAATGACTACATTTTTATTTTCATATGTATGTTTGTGTGTGTGAACATGCATATTATTTTTATTATTCTACATCTCTATTTAGAGTAAAAGCGTCATTGTTTGCTACGACAATAAAATTTGGGAATAAGAAAAAATTATTTGTCACATAAATAAGATATTGAAAGAAACTTATCGCAGCAGACTGCAGTAAATTGCAAAGTTTAAAACAATTCTTATGCTTAAAAATGATTCTTTGTAAAATTTTATAAAATTTTAAATTAAAAAGTATAATATTTAGGTCATCTTCAGAACAAAGTTTCGCTTTAATAAAAGCATCAAGATAATATGATCCACATTATTTGAATTGCATTTAGTTTTTTTTTTTTATTTAAGAGTTGCAATCTTTCTAAAGAACCAGTAACAGCATTAACTTTAAAGGAGTGTAATAATCAGCTTTAGCCTTTTGTTATATTTTTTACATTTTTCTTAAACCTAGTCGGTTAATTCAAGAACAAAAGTCCATCTTATACCTTTGGTCCTAAAAGCATGCGTCAAGATAAACTAGTAAGAGCGCTACATTCGGCTATACCGAATCTTATATACCC
>NDXZ01035562.1:0-14466 GCA_003055125.1 Paykullia maculata
GTATAGCCGAATATAACGCTCTTACTAGTTTTATTTTGTTTCACTGCAATTCAATTCATTTAATTTTATTTACTGCAATTTTTGCGGGTTGATCTTTATTATTTCATAAATTTTAATTTTAATAATATTTAATTAATCTATTATTATTTTAATCCATGAGCATTTAGATTTTGGTTATTTAAAATCATGATTTTGCAGAAGTTTTAGTAGTATAATTTTTCTTAAGTAAATTAGCTTTAATAAATAAAAATTTAAATTTGAAAATAACCACCCGGCCACACAAAAAATGTACGATATACATATGTTTCGTCAAAACGGAGTCATTAGACTTCACTTGACAGTTTCCGAGCGTAGCAAACTACTACCTAAACCATGTATGTATCTGAGTATAAGCTTTTTACCCGCTACTTCGTAAGCACACTTTTCAATATTTATTTAACCTTCAAGTTATGTTTAGCTAATTTGTATAATTTTATAACGTTGTATATACAAATTAACAACTTTTATTTCTCTAGATTATTTTATTTAAAAAAATTAAAAGACATATTAGCACATAGTTTCACTATTTGATTTTGTTTTGTCTCATATATACCTTCCGTATTACCTTAATCTTTTGTCTTTATAAACCGGGCCTATTATACAAAAGTGTGGCAATCCTACTCTCGTGCCCATCTCTAACACGGTGAAGTTTGCAAATTATTAAGAGTCAGTAGTAAAAAGTCAGTCGGGATCAGCGGTCGTAAAGAAAATAAGTAAAACGTTGTCAAGTTGTACAGTCGATAAAAGTTGTCGCTATAAAAACATTGGATTTTTTTTAAAACTTAATAAAACTAATTAAATAGTTGACGTTTATTACACTAAAATAAAAACTAAAATGAAAAAAACAAAATACAAACTAAATTGAAATAAAACAAAAACCAAAATTAAACTAAAAAAAACACAGACTTTCATTTTTTACATACATATACATCACTTATATCTAAGTTTACTTTAGAAATGGAAAATTCTAATTCATCCCCTATATTACAACCTGTCTTAATCTGGATTAATACTCCCTAATTTTGCATTTCTCGAACAAAAAACCCAAAAAATGGAATAAAACTATTAAATTTAAAAAGGACAATTGCCACAAAAAAAGGTTTTTTCTCAACCTGGATTAATAACTTCATATTTCTAGGTTTATAAATGCAAAAAAAAATGTCATAAAAATTTAAAGTATAAACGGTTAAAAACATTTCCGTGGAACTAGCCTTATCTACAGCGAATTTTAATAAAAATATTGATAACATTTTTGATTGCCTTAATAGTGGATCACTTTATGGTGATTTGCTACAGGTCTGCAATTCAGGTTACCAACGAAGCTTATAAATTTGTACAAACTTTTCTAGAATATTTAGAAAAAGCGAAATTAGTTGACCAAATTTTAATATGATGAAGCTCACCCTAAATTCCATTCTTCTACTAGTAAAACATGTTTTAAAAGAGTGAAGTGATGTATGCTTTCTCATGACAAAATATCCTAATCAGGACAAATTAGAAAATAAGTTTTCTGTATTGCGACAAAAGGAGGTAACAACAGCAACTCTTCTATAGCCAAGTTAAATACCGGTTTGACAAAAATTATGGTCGCTAAAATTGTTCAATCAAGTTCCTCTAGCAATTGTGAATCAATACAAGATAAGTCAATACAAGTTGATACTGATTTATGTACTGAATTTTTGCGGGTTTACCTTTAATTTTGCATTAAATTTTAATTTAAAGAAAATTTAATTATTCGATCGGGATGAAATTTGCACCATAGTTAGTCCTATTAGATAGAAGCTTAGACACAATTTTTCAACAAGATTGGTCAAGAACTCTCTGAGTGAGAGGGGGTCAAAATTTGACCTTTTGGCCAAACAGGTTTTTTTCTCATCCATGTAACTTATTGCTCTTAGCAAAATTTGTTCCAAATAGTTTAGATAGCTATTTCTTCAATCCTTCAAAAAAAAAAATTTTTATTTTTTATTTTTTTAAAACAAAAATAAAATTGCTATTTATACGTAAAAAATAAATTTTTTGCTTTAATTTTTGATTATAACTCCGAAACTATTGAGCCGATTGAAACTCAATATTAAAGGCCATGTAAATTAAAATTTTCCTAACTTTTTTTCAATAACATCGGACTAACCTTTTTTGAGTTATCATTAATTATTTGGAAAAACATCTAAACAAAATCTTGAATTTTACTTAAAAATTAAAAAAAAAACTTCTCCATAGAGTTGAAAAATTTGACCATTTTTGTACTTAGGTAGCCATGATGCATCAAATCTATATTGTGGTTATTCAAGCCTTTTTTGCTGTTGATGTGTAATCATTTTTGTGTTAAAAAACAAATAAAATTTTGTTTGCTTATATCTCGAAAAAAAAATTTGTTTGCTTCAAAATCGAAATTATTTTTTCTTTAAAATTCCCCAAAAGACATGTCTTACACACAAATATAATAATTTTTAAGTAAAAAAAAAACTTGAAAAAAACGAGGCAGTCGTTTTTTTGCTTATATCTCAGCCGGTTCTTGATGGATCTTGCCAGTTTTCAACACCAATTTTTTCGAAAGCATTTCCAAAAGTTTGATACCTTATATAAGTCTAAGTAGCCTATGGGAGCTACGTAAACTTGATTTCAACATACACACGGACAGACGGACATGGCTAAATCGACTTCCCTATCTATAAGGATCCCGAAAATATATACTTTATAGGGTCGCAAATGAATATTGAAGAAATTACAAACGGAATGACAAACCTATATATACCCTTACCACATATGTGAAGGGTATAAAAACAGTTCTTCGACTTTTTAATATAGGAAGTCCAATGAGTGCTAAGCGGCTTTAATAAGTCGGTAGATTAATGTTTGGGTTCCAAAGTAGATTACGAAGACAAATATCAGAAATTGTTTTTGAACAGATTCAAATTTATTTATATGCATTTATATTTTGCCTATAGTTTTAATAGCAAATTTTACACGCATTTGTTCGAAGGCATTAGGAAAAATATGTTGCCTACCAATTAGTATAGCTCTTTAACTTTTTTGAAGCTCCATCCGGCGTTGTTATGTCAGATTTTAACCACCCATTTCGCAAAGATTTAATTAAATGTGGCGTATAAAAGTATCCGCAGACAAATCATTTTGGGAAATTAACTTGTTTAGTATGATGTTACAATTTGAAAACATTGCATTAACCAGGAAAACGTTAACATGACTGGCAATTTTATTTGTTCTTGCGACACCAGTGCTCTCAAATCCATCAACTAAATCTAGACTTGCATTATACCTCTTCTTTGCTTAAAGGCTGGAGTTTCTATTATTCAGCTGGGTGCATTTTTGTTTTATGGTTTCAAAAACACTGTTTTTAAGGCCAGGTTGAAAAAATTTATTCAGTGCCCACCGATTTGAAGTGGAAATATGAGGCAAACTAAGACTTAATTTATTTCTTAAAAATATATTGTGGATTGGTACTTATATTATATGTTCTGAGCCAAATATCTTACATCTTTAGAACACTCGTAAGGGCGAGAGCTCCGCAAACGCTTACAAAAGGTTTTGCTTTACGTGCTTGTAGTTTGTAAGGAATCAATAGATTTTTCAAGGGATTTTTTCTAAACTTTTGGGTTTGGACTTTTTGATAGGTTTTTTTATTCGTTTTTTATATATAAAGGTTTCCCTGATTTGTTTATATTTTTTTAAGAGGTTATTGTATTTTTTTCGGTACATACTTGACAGTTGCATTTGGTTTTCACAATTATTACAGAAAGAGGTGGCAACATATGAACACCGGTTGTGCTTGGGCGAGTTCTGCAATTCAAAATTCATATACTCTAAGTTCTATTCCATTTCATCTAAATTTTCTGTAGAAATGGCGTCCGCTTTTAATTTATTTTTTCTAATGTACGAACTGGAAAAATGGTTTTCGAATATATATATTTTTTTTCCTATTCTGTTTCAGGAATATTACATTTTTCACGCCAAATTTTACTAAGATTCATGTCCATCGCAGGAAATGTAAACATTTTCGATCCTTTAAAATGTCTTTTAGATTTTTTTCATTTTTTATGCAGCATTTTATGCCTGATGACAAAGTAGTTTTTTTATGCGCATTCATATTTTTATTGTTTTCTTGTTTATACTTGATAACGCACGTACATCGGCCAACTGATTTTTGTTTTGCGGTATTTATGTGTTTTAAAAGAAATTTATTTTTATTGTTTTTAATGTTGTAAATTATATTTATTAAAAATTATATTTTTATATTTAAGCTTTTGTAAATTTTTTGGAGTTTTTGTTTTTTTAAACTGAATAGTTTTTTATAATTTGTAAAACTTTTAAAAAAATATATTAAATTTATTTTTCAATTTTCAATTACTTTGTAAAAACGTTTATATTATTACAAGCTGTTTATACCCGGCATATCCCGGGGTAACAGACAATTAAATAGGTTAATACTTATGAAATTAAAATTTTTAATCCCTTACTTGTATATGACAGCAATAGGAAGTCTACAGAATAAAAAAGGTACAGATATTGCTATAAAATGAATTTCTTTAACATTATCCGACCCTATCCTCATTTGCCTCATGTTACGCATATACAGTTAAATGACCATAACTTAAATAGGTCCGATTTTTCACTTAATACTTTTGTTTTCAAAGGAGCTTAAGAACTCTGCCCAATTTTTTACCGAATAAGTTAAAAAGTACCTCGATATTAGTTTAAAAATTATTACTTTTTTAGTTCCTCTAATATGCTATCAAATAAATATTCTTTATATCGGAAGTAGCACGACCATCATCCGATTTATGTTAGGGTCGATGAAAATCATGAGACCATAGATATCACAGATCCTAAAATGTGTTTTAATTGTATGAAAGGTGCCACTTCTCCCTTTATAAATCTATCGATATTTTTCTCAGATATGCATGTAGACAATAAATTGAGTCAGACTAAATTTGAAGATTATACCGCGTATAGTTTCCTAAATATCTCAATTATTGTATTTTCTTTGCATATGCGGTGCAACACCCCATTGCCGTCTCATCAATTTTTGAATTGAATGAGGAAAATGACATCAAAGTCAATCGTACAAAGTATAACAGTTCTTAACATATGTTATTCAATATATTAGGGTCCTATTGGCGGTGCCGCACTGCACTCCCAGATTAGATCTGCACAATTTTTTGCTTAGTTAAGGTAAGTAGTATAAAAGTTGACCGTACAAAGTTTAAAATATATGGCTATAACAATTCCCAATATATGCCATTATATGTATTTGGATTAAATGGGAGGTGCCACACCTTCTTGCCATATCCTCACAATTTTTGGCTCGAATAAGGGAAATGGTTATTTGTACAAAATTTTAAAGCCATAGACAACACAGTTCCCAAGATATGCCATATTATGTACTTTAGTTGTATGGGCGGTGCCACACCCCCTCTAATATAAGGAATATGGTAGTAAAGTTTATCGTACAAAATTTTAAATCTATAGCTTAAATAGCTCCCAAGTTATGTCTTTAAATGATTTTTAGTTGTATGGGAGGTGCTAAACCCCTTTGCGCGATCCTAGCCATTTTCGGCTCGAATAAGAAAAATGGTATAAGAGTTAATCGTACAAAATTGTAAAACCATTGCTAAAATATGCCATAAAATGTATTTGAGTTTAATGGGTGGTGCCACACCCATTTTCCAGATCCCCACAATTTTAAGCTCGAATAAGGGAAATGGTATAAGAATTAATTGTACAAAATTTTGAAACCATAGCTAAAACAGTTCCCAAGATATACCATATTATGTACTTTAGTTGTATAGGCGGCACCACCCATTACTAATGGCATGACATACATAAAGTTTGAAGACTTTAAGTTTATAAGTTTTCAAGTTATATGACAAAAATTTTAAAATTTGTATGGGAGGTGCACGCCCATTCAAAATTTTAAAAAAATATATAGCTTATTGTTCCTTCCAAGATAAGAAATGTTGATGTGCCAAATTTCATAAAGATCGGTCCAGCTGTTTGACCGTGATTATGTCACAAACAATCTTACACCTCAATTTTGTTATATACTTGCTGACCCGGCAAACGTCGTTTTGCCAAATATATGATTTTTTTTCTTTGTTAGGAGCAATAGGACCTAGTTTTGCCTTTATAGACTCATAACCTTAACAAATGTAAACAAGTACCTTAAAAGTTAAAAAAGTACACTTTTGCCTTCTATATGTGTTTTTTATCCTAATAAGGAGTGATAAGCCCTAATTTTGCGTTTCTAGACTTATAAACTCAAAAAATATAAAAAAAGTACCCTAAAAGTTAAAAAAGTACTTTTTCGCCCCCTTTTAATTCGAATTTCCCCCATTTACCCATACTCATTACTATTATTGTTAAAATTTTTATTTGCCATACTATTTTTTTATGTGTGAAGGAATCTGTGTTTCAAATTTCACCCAAATTGGCCCAGTAATTTACTAATAAACGCATTTTCCCGGTTTCATCCCCTTTTTTGTACTTTTTTAGTCTCCGTTCTGGTGTCTAAATTTTTTTCTAAAATAGTTGTCTAAATAGTAGTAGAAGCTTTAGTGAAGCTTTTCATAAATTCTATCAAATTTAATATAAATATTTTTTTTTTAAGTACTAAAAATAAGTACGATTTTTATCCCTAAGTTCTAATATCCAAAAAGTACCAAGAACATGTTCATATTTCTTGAAGACGTGACGAACACAGTTAAAATAAAATTTGTATGTTTATTAGTTTAGAAGTTCAATGGGCTCCAAAAAAGTACTAATATATAATTTTTACCCGTATTTACCCCATAGGCCACAAAATTTGACACCTGTTCGCTTATTTTTTGAGTAAAATACAATAATTTTAAAATTCTGTTTCTATCTTGTTTGGTTTAGAAGATAGAAGTTTACCGATTTTTCCCTTTTATACCCCCTTAATATTTAAATTTCTTAAAATCCCTTCTTAATGGATCTATACAACGGGAAACCCCATCGACAATACGAGGTATATTAAAACCAAATTGTTCAACATTAAATTAAATTAATAAACGTAATATATATAAAATTAAAACTGTTCCGTGTTTTGACTTTTATAAGTTTTTTTCCAAAACACGAAACTGTTAACGCCGTTTTATCAATAAGTTCGTTGAAATTTCGGACATATTTGCTGAAACAGTGTGACGTCATTCTAATTTGCCATATTTTTTCTTTGGTAAAAATTGCGCGCGCTTGGTGACGATGACAGACCCTAGTGACAGTGGCCTTACTTCTGGAAATTCTGGTGCTAGTAACTTAAGTAGCCCTCCAATTCAACCATTGCCTACGCATAATGTTGGCGTCGTCTATGCCCGTTAACCTGTAACCCAAATGACGAATACCAACATTGAGGCATGGTTTACAACAATGGACTTCTGGTTCACCGCGTCGGGGATAGTTGCCGACAAACAAAAGATGGCGATAGTATTGGCAGCGCTAGACTCGAACGTAATCGCGAAACTGGCTGACGTTATTGCTTCGATGCCCCTAGGTGGCAGGTACGTGTATATTAAGTCAAAAATTATTGAACATTTTGCCGACAGTGTACAACGCCGCCTGAATCGTCTTTTGTCGGAACTTTTCCTAGGTGACAAAAAGCCATCGGAGCTTTATTTCGAAATGAAACGAGTCGCCGGAACCACTCTGGGGGATGCAGCTTAAAAGGTTTGTGGACACAATGTTTGCCGGAGTTTGCCCAACTACTTATTGCAGCCTCGACAGGTACGCCAACTGAATTTACGAAAATAGCCGACTCCATCATAGACGAAATGGCATCGAATCAAATCAACAACGTAAAAGCGCGTTCGTGCGATTTATGAACTTCATGCAGCCGTCGTCGAACTAAGAAAAAGTTTTCAATGCGTTCACGCCTCCCCTCATGAAAAGCAACCGATCGTAGAGTCGCCCAGCTTAGAACATTAATACGTCTTCCGATGAATGTTGATACCACAAGAAATATGGTGGCAATGCCCAGAAATGTCTTAGCCCTTGTAGATATAACCAACGTCAAGCGAACGCCATGTCAACAGCTTCAACATCATATTGACGCCCAGAGCAAGTGGAGGATACTGGCGAAAGCTCCCCCACCAGTCGCCAAATATTTCGCCTTCAAATCAAGGACAAATACACGCAAAAACATTTTTATTGATAGTGGCGCCAATGTTTCGATCCTGCAGTTTACTTCAAAGTCTTTTGATATTCGACTAACTGCTATAATGTTATACGTCGCTAATGGGGCCCCTATTAAGGTGATCGGTGAAAAGCGTGTAAAACAGGATTTGGGCCTTCACCGTGATTTTCATTAGTCCTTTGTGGTCGCCGACGTAACTTCACCAACAATCGGCTGTGATTTTATCAAGCATTACGACTTGATGAGAGATTTACGACGAAACCGAATCATCGACAACATTATGGGCTTAATTTCTCTCCTTACGTCTTTTACGTTTAATGAAATAGCCGTAGTTAAAACCTTTGACGCAACCGATTCTTTCGCTGACATACAACAAATTTGAAACGACAGGAGAAGCTCGCAGCCGCTAAAAGAGAGTTCGAGTTTTTAATGAAAGCCGGTATTTGTCAGCCGGGTAATAGCAATTGGTCCAGTCCATTGCACTTGGTTAAAAAAAGTGACGGAATATGGAGGCCATGCGGCGACTTTCGCGCACTTAGTGCGCAAACACTGCCAGATCGATACCCCTTGCCGCATCTTACAGATTTTACATTTAAGAAGCGAGGTAAGATTTTTTTTTGAAAATAGATCTTTAAAAGGCCTCTCATCAGGTTCCTATTTATCCGGACGATATCCCGAAAATCGCGATAAGTACTCCATTCGGCCTGCATGAATTCAAATTCATGACGTTTGGGCTTTGTAACGCCGCACAGACGTTTCAGCGGCTTATTAATGGGGTACCGCGGGGATTGGATTTTGTAATTCCATATATATTTATATTTGTGTTGCATCGTCATCGGTAAAACGTCGCCTTTGTGAAAATAATCTTGCTATAAACATAAAAAGTGCGAATTTGGAAAAAAAGAAATAAAATTTTTGGGCCATCTCGTTAATGCTGACGGTATTATGCCGCTGAATTTTTATAGAAAGTTCATGCCACAGGCAATTTCGTATCAAGCCCAGCTACAGGAACTAATCATAGGCAACAAAAAAAAAAAAACGATCGCATGGTCATAAGTTGGAACCAAACAGCTTAAGCTGCTTTCGACCGATGCAAAAACAAGCTATCTAACGCTACGCTTTTAGCACATCCCGCGCCCGAAGCCGAATCGGCAATCTTTGTGGATGCATCGGATACAGCAGTGGAGGCAGCCCTTTATCAAAAAATTGACAACAGCTTTCAGCCTTTAGCGTTTTATTCGAAAAAACTATCAAATGCTCAACAAAAATACTTCACGTACGACCGTGAACTAGCAGCATGTACCAGGCCGTTTGTCATTCTCGTTACATCATTGAAGGGCGTGCATGCTACATTATTACGGACCATCGACCACTGGTTTTTGCATTCCGACAAAAGCTAGAAAAGGCTTCGCATCGTAGAATTCGTCAATTGGATTTCATTAGTCAGTTTACCACCTACATTCGTCATACGTCTAGTTTGGAAAACGCTACAGCCGATGCTCTGTCCCGCATTGGAGCAATAAACGAAATTTAGACTACTCCAGTATTGCAATGGCTCAACGAAATACAGATTAGTGTGGTAAAAGAATTGAGTATTTGAGTACTGAGTACTCAATACCAAGTATTTTTTCCGGTACTCAATACCTAAAAGTAAGTACTCAATACTTTCAGGGTTGCATTTTGTGGTATGGAAGCGAAAGTTTTCCTTAAAAAGACATTAAACTAATACAACACTGTGTGGAAAAAATATATATATTTATTTATATTTTTTAATGAATTTTTATACATAAATGTTTATTTTCTTTATAAATCACTAAATGTGTTTCAATAAATATTATTTTTGACCTTTTATGTATGTACATAAATATGTATAGTGTTTTTACTTTCAAATAGAAAAAGCCGTTAAAGTATTGAGTAGCATCGAGTACTCAAATGAAAAAGTATCGAGTAGTATTGAGTAGTCAAAAGTAACCACTTTTTACAACACTAATACAGATAGTGAGCTCCAGGAAATTCTTCAAAGTTCAGGTATGCATACGAGTTCGCTGAATCTAAAATTTTTTGCAATCTTAGGTGGCAATGACCAACTAGCCTGTGACACAAGGACATCTCGTATTCGCCCTTACATCCCAAAGGAATTTCGTCAACAGATTTTAACGAAAATCCATAGCTTATCGCATCCAGGTGTTCGGGCGACCACCAAATTGGTCACAAACAGGTTTGGTTGCCCTGGGAATCAAAAATATACGGCTGCTTTTGTGCGAAGCTATCTGCAATGTCAACGATCAAAAGTACAACGATCGTCTCCCACTAAATACGACCCCCTAAAAGAGCGTTTCGCGCATATAAATATTGACATCGTTGATCTGTTCCCATTATGTTAAGGACAACGATATTGCCTCATCATAATATATCGTTTTATTCCTGCACGAATTACATCCGATCTTGGTCGACAGTTGAGTCGTCGGTTTTTGCAGAGTTAGTAATTACAATTAGAGCGATGCATCTTCGTACAGCACCGTTCCACCCTCAATCGATCGGTATCATTGAGAGATGGCACCGAACGTTTAAAGCAGCAAAAACTAACGCCAACCGACACCGCTCATCACTCAACGACTCAACCCTTCATCTCAATAAATACCATATTTTAGGCTTTCTTAAGTAAGTTGTCAAGAACCTTAAAGAAAATCCTATTTAAAAGTTATTTATACTTTGATGGTTGTGCAATTAAACTTAAAAACAAGTTTAATTTGAGTGGTATGCCGCAAATTTTCGGATATAAGCAAACAAAAAACAACAAGTAAGAGCGCTATATTTGGCTGTGCCAAATCTTATATACCCTTCACTGCGTGTATTTACGTTAAAAAAAAAAAATTTTTTTTTGCCTATATTTCGAAAATTTTATTTTGTACATATCTCAAAAAATTTTTTTTTTTAAATTTCTCGCAAAGCATGTCTTACACACAAATATAATTAATTTTTGTGTAAGAAAAAAATTTTTTTTCTTATATCTCGAATTTTTTTCGCCTATATCTCGAAAATTTTTTTTGGTTATATCTCAAAAATATTTTTTTAGTGAAATTTCTCAAAAAATATGTAGTACACACAAATATAATAATTTTTGTGTAAAAAAATATTAAAAAAATTTTGTTTTTGCTTATATCTCGTTAATTGTCGGATTTTGGTGATTTTCAATAGCAAGCATGTCGGGAAAATTTCTGATCGTTGCATGGCATCGTCAGGAAATTATAATTGGTTCTTAAATTTGATCATTTAACTATAAAATTATAGTTTCAAATACAATTTTAAATAACAATAGAAAATGTAAAACTTTTTTTATAACATACATACATACATATTTCAAAAAACATTTTATCATAAGAATATATTCAAAAATGTGGTATAACAAAAATGGTATACATATGTATATAATTCACACGGGTTTGTTTGTCACTGCACTTTATTTTTTTCTTTTCTTCTTCACCCTTTTCTTTTAATTGATATGCTTGCTTGACACAATTTTAAAACCACGACTCAGATGTTTTTGTGCAATCAACCAAAAAATAGTGAATCCGGGCAACCATCAAGAATTGTGACAATTTAGTGGACAAGGTGCTTTCTATTATTTAAATTCTCAGACGTTAGTTA
Source organism: Paykullia maculata (assembly GCA_003055125.1). Taxonomy (NCBI): domain Eukaryota; kingdom Metazoa; phylum Arthropoda; class Insecta; order Diptera; family Rhinophoridae; genus Paykullia; species Paykullia maculata. The sequence continues at coordinate 11,852 of NDXZ01035562.1, forward strand.
ATTTAACCAAAATAACAAATTAAAATCATTAAACTAAAATTAAACACTGAACTTAAAATACAAAATATATAAAATTTGTGCGAATAATAAGACATTGAAGAACAAAAATAAAGTTTAAATTACATTAAATACAAAATCAAAAATAACTAGAAGTCTTATTCAAATAAAAACAAAGGAACCAGCGAACACAAAATTACAACAACAAACAATTGGTCACTTCGAACCGAATAGTGAATTATCAGACGAAAATAACGGCGTACAAAATCTTGAAGACAACAACAAATTGCAACAAGGTGAAGAAAGAAAGAAAAACAAAAAAATACCCAACAACAACAACAGTATGTACGAAAACATAAAATTGAAATTTAACAAAATAAATAAAAGCAGAATAACAAATTCTGCCGAGACCCGGGTTACTATTGATACACTAAATTCAAACTTACCGGAGAAGATAAAATACCGTGAAAAATGCAATAAAGTTAAAAATAAATTAATATTTCGACACTTATTGTTGTATAATCGCTAGCAGGGATCTTTTTTCATTAAATCTTATATTTATCATTTCACTTTGATCTGTCTGACCCAAAAACAAAACAAGTAAGAGTGCTATATTTGGCTGCGCCAAATTTTATATGCCCTTTACTGCGTGTATTTACGCAAAAAAAATTAAAATTTGCCTATATCTCGAAAAAAATTTTTTTTGCTTATATCTCAAAAATTTTTTTTTTATATATCTCACCATGTCTTACATATCTTACACACAAATGTAATACATTTTGTGTAAAAAAAAAAAATTTTTTTTTGCTTATATCTCAAAAACATTTTTATTGCCTATATCTCAAAAAATTTTTTTTAATCAAAACATGTCCTACACACATATATAATCATTTTTGTATATAAAAAAAAAATGATAACAATTTTTTTTTTGCTTATATCTCGTTAATTGTCGGATTTTTGTGATTTTCAATAGCAAGCATTTCGGAAAAATTTCTGATCGTTTGATACCAATACCGTGTCCATACGACATCGGGGGGCTGAGGAAAGTTGATTTCAACAAACGGACATGGCTAAATCAACTTCCCTATCTATTAGGATTCAGAATGTATATACTTTATGAAGTCGCAAATGAATATTGTAGAAATAACAAACGGAATGACAAACTTATATATATCCTTATCACCTTATGTGAAGGGTATAAAAAAGTAAAAAATGGCATGCGAAAATTTTTTAATTGTACAAATGACCTTTTAGATTTTGAAAGCGCACATATAGAAAACGTAAGCGGAGATAGTGTTTGATTGTCTAGAAGTGACACGTGTCGAACTTGACTCACTTTGGTCACAAGTTAAACCACAGGCTAATGAAGAACCCATAGATGAAAAGAAACTTCGCGATCGCTATAAAAAAGCCTTTATGGCATATAAACGATGTTTAGGGTCAATTTATGCAGATATTCAAGCGCCACGGCACTCAATAATGAGACAAAAAAACAAGAGCGAAAAACTACAATTGATGATCATTCGGTAGAAAACAATGATATTTCCTTTATACGACTACCACCTTGTGACACTGATATATTTTTTGAAGATTTTGTGACATGGCCGACCTTTCGCGACCTTTTTATGGCTTTATATATGAAAAACGCTCGACTTGTTTCATTTAATACAAAGGACAGGAGGAGATGCTAGAAAGATAATTTCAAATGCCCCATTAACCATTGAGGGCTTCGAGATAGCCTAGATAAATATGAGAACAATAGAGTTCAAGTCAACGAACAGTTGAAAATTTTATTCAATCTTCCGAACGTTAGCGAGGAATCAGGTTAATCCATTCAAAATTTACAAGGAACAGTTAATGGATGCATTCAGGCGTTAAATGCTGTAGGGGTAACAACTGACACTTGGGACCCTCTTCTAGTATACCTTTTAAAAGATAAACCAAGAAATGTTTATCTTTCTGCTTTTGTCAAAAGGTTTTATAAAAATTCTCCCATTTATTCAATCCGATTCAAATTATATGATTTTTAAGTTTGACAAACAATTCACAGTGAAAAAAATAATAATAACGTGTAATGAAAAGCCTACTTGATTAACATAATAAATTTTAGGTAAATAAAAAACAAGTTAAGTAAAACAAATAATTGTAGTTTCCTACAGTTGGCTATCCTGCATCTAAGGCGTCCTCGCTTTCATCATAAATTTCGATGTCATCTGCAATTTCGAACGGCAACTTCCAGCAACGTTTCATTTTATCTAAAGCATACACTGACGAATAATGGCGTCTTGTTCGTTTAGAATTTGGTAGATCCTCGATAATATATCTATCATTATCAAGAATTTTACTGACACAAAATGGTCCTTTATAACGGTGTTTAAATTTACGGGATGTACCATACCTATTCGAAGGTTCATTTTCAACAAATACAATATCACCAACTTTATATTTGTGAGGAGACAAATTTCTCTTGTCATTGTGATGTTTTGCTTGTCCTCGTTTCATATTAATTTGTTCAGAACCATTTTTTTTGAAGTACAACCGGGCTTAAATGTGCAATTAAAGTTTTCTTTGCTTCTGGTACACAATATGGTATCTGGCTTTGAATTTTAGAACACGTT
>NDXZ01035572.1:0-11616 GCA_003055125.1 Paykullia maculata
CTGAAATAAGAACATCATCTTATGATTGTGTAGCATCTACGAGTGGTGTTTCAAAAAGCGCATCTACTAGAAAACGTGGTATCTGTAGATCCATATGTGATAATAAGTGCATAATGTGCAGCAAATTTAAATGCAAATTACCAAGAACAATAATTTTCTCATCCTGTACTAAAAACGTTTAACGATATATCCACCATTTCTGTAAATTTTTTCATAAGAATAAAACAAAAAATATGGTTGGACCAAAATGGTCCCAAACCAAAGATCTGTAACTTTTTATTTTTTTGTATCATCTACATATAGATATTTCAAAGTTTGTTGGAAGCAATACAATAAAAAATACCACGTGAGCTAACGTTTTATGTTAGAAAAAAAAATTGACCAAAATAGTCCAATGGGTTAAAAGTAGAAAAAAATCAAGTTAGAAAAATCTATTGCCAAAAAGCGTATTTTAGAAATATTTCCAAATGTACCTTATATGACAGCTCTGATTCTTTTGAAAAAAACTTTCAGTAAAAAAAATTAATTCCAAAATATATGGATGAACGCACCTCTTTTTTATCATTAATGGATACTGGCACAAAACAATACCACAAACAAATTAAAAATTACATGGTAACTTAAATAAGCCTTATCATTGTCACAAACAAGTTACCTAAAATAAAATTTGTTTAGAAGAATAAATTTTGCGTTTGCTTCCCACGTAAAGACGAATCGGAAAAAGCAAATAAATTACATTTGTAGTTATAAAACACAAAATATAAACATAAATTGTCTCTTTTTAATCAAAGCAGTAAGTTTTTAAATTAATAAATTAGCTTACTATCAACAATTACAATCTAGAGCTTTGCAAAATATAAAAACACCTGTAACTATAGTAATGCAACGAAGTGTATACTTATGTAATTTAATGTGCTGTTTAGCTGTTGTGCTCGTTTTGCCTGTCTACTCATACTGATGTGGGTATAAATATGAAGACCTGTAACACATATACACGTGCTTAAAGGCAAAAAAAAAATTAATAAAAATAAACTTTTATAAATCTTTTTAAATATTTATGCCTCTAGTAGTTCCGTTCTCCCTTTTAGTGCTTGTTTTCTTAACAAAATATGAATAATATATATATATTTAGTTTAACTTGTAACATGTGAAAGAATTTTTTAGGCAAAAAAAACACATACATTTTTATAAAAGCATAACAAGTGTGGGGGTGCAAAGAGAATGAAATGTAACAAAATCAAGAAACTGTTGGAAATTTATTCGGTTGTAATGAATTTTGTGTGCCCTTTAGCGTTACATTAAAACAAATGATTAGATTTTAAAAAAATCTCATATAATTTGAAAAAATCTAAATAATTTAAATCTAATAGGCAGCAAAATCTGTAATAAAATTTTAACCAAAAAAAATTTTTGAAATATATTAACTTTATTAGGTTTTTCTTTTTATAACTTTTATATATTCGGTTCTAAAAATCTTTTACGTTAAGCAAATATTACATAAAGATAATAAAAGCTTGCTTTGACAACCGTTTTAAGAAATTGTTTGTTTTAACAAATTTTCCTTTCATTAACTACCGAAAATACAAAAATTTCATTTTATTTTTATTATTATTACCCACATAAAATTTCGCTTAATTTTATTAAAGCAGACAGTAAATATAAAAAATAGCAATGTTTTATTAGTATATAAAAAAATTTACAAGCGCAGTAATAAAGTCATATTACAGTATCTTTGCTTATAGTGAAGGGTATACAAAAACGTGTCTTATATTTGTTAAAACAAACGAAAAAAAAACCAACCCGAAGGAAAATAAACAAATATTCAGAAAATATATAACAAAGTGTTACAAATAATGTAGGACATTAATACATTTCTATTTTTTATATTATATATGCTTACAAAAGCTTGTGATTAAATATGAATTTTCATAAGACAAAAAATTATATATTTTTGTTAATTTTTTTTTTAACGAAACTTGTATTGTTTCTTTTGCTTCATGCTACAATATTTAAAGTGTCAAAGGCAGACAGGCAGGCAAGCAAACTTATAAGCAAAATTTAATTAAATTTGTAGCCTTAAGTTATTTATTTGTACCCCATTAAAAATAATAAAGATTTTTACAGCTAAAAGACATTTTTGTAAAAGTAAAAAAAAAAATTTTTTTTTTAATTCAAAGTTAATTGCATTTGCAAGACGTTAGAAACAGTAATGCCTTAAAATTCATAACAATTTTAAAATAATTTAATTATAATTAACAGATGTAAAAACATTATATTAAATTTAGAATCAGGGACATTTTAACAATATAAAACTTGAAGTATTTTAGGTGCAGAGATAACTTATAAATATAAGTTAAACATTATAATATAAAATGTTAATTATCATTTGCAATAGATTAATTTTTTTTTAATTTTTCAATACATTGGCTCCATGCACTTATTCTGAAAAAAGAAAAATGCTTTATTTTAATTTATTTCAAATGATTTGGCATCAGTTATACCCCGGCCTGGTCGGTGATTGGTTATTTAACCTTTCGATAACGTTATTAAGAACCGCTGGGCGTATACGTGATAAATGATTAAAATACACAATAATTATACGCCGCGTAGCATATTATTAACATGAAACTAAAGTTTTGTACATTATAATTAAACTCACCATGATTAGACAAGTGTTAATGATTATTATTGTTATAAAATACTTTTATCTACATACAATATTTATGATATCTCATATACAGAGTAAAAAGAAATTAAATTCTAACAAGACCAAACATAAAATGTTTAATGTTCATCTTACGACACTTGGCCCATATATTTGGCAAATATAACAAAAGATGTTGTATTCAATTATTCTTGGTCTTCAAGAAAAGACTAATCTCATAAACTTAATAGTTTTGAGGTTACTACTACTTGTTACTCTATGCTATAAAAACGAATGTCTTTTAATTAGTGCAATAAAAACAAAGAACACGCACAAATAAATAATTAATAGCGAGACGAGAGAGCTAGAGGTCATACATGATGTAATAAAAATAAATACACTTAACATGGTTAGAGCTTTTGCTATACGTGTTAGATATAAAGAAGGAACTTTGAAAAAGATATGGAAGATTGGACAAGATAATTCTATGTTAAAGCATTAAACAAGAATTAATGGCAATAAAAATGTTATTTTCAAGGTAGACAGTTTAAAAAAACAAATTGCGAAATAACAAAAATTAAGAAAAAAAAACGCAATAGTTTTAAAAAAAGCTTTTCTGTCAAACAAATATTCATTGAAAAATTTCTTAAGAAATAGAATTTAAAAAAAAAATTATTTATCTATAAAATTAAAGCAGAAAACTGTCTTGACTTATTAAAAAAAACAATGAAACACATTTTCGGTTTGAATGTAACACACAAGTTACTTTGGCTATAATCAAATTAACTTACTTAACACTGACCAGCAAAGCTTTCTAAATATAAAACTGTATTTTTTTATGTACTAACATGTTATTGTTCAAACTAAATTAAATATTAAGTTACTCTAAGCTATGAAATTAAAAAAATTATATTGTAAAGCATAACTATTTAAATAATATATATAATATTATATGTATATAAATACTTAATTTACAATATAATTGCTATTAAAAAGGAATAACGTAGTAAAAAAACAAAGAAAGAGAAACTAAAAAAAAAACTACATAAAACACAATAGCACTTAGAATCACCTTTTTTACCCTCAAACTACTACTCTCCATGTCATTATGCAAAAACACCAAAGTATGAGAGATACTTTGTAATTGAACTGAAAATTTGAATAACAAAAACATCACGTAACGGTGATTGAAAGCAAAACAATGGCTTCGTTAGCAGAATCATGCTACTGGCAAATAATGACTGTCAGAAATGTTTAGTGTAACAAGGAATGTTGGAGCGAGTAAACAATTCCCTTAAACTTCGTAAATATTAATGAAATTTGAGAGGAGACACGAGTTGATTCACAATAAAAGCGAATGGAAATTTCATTTGGGAAAAAAACAAAAAAAAACCTGCAGGTAAACAGAAGTGCACAAGAATATAGCAAATATATGGTAAATAATATCGGGATATGAGAAACATTTTTTTTTTTTGTTGAAAATACTTCTGTTTCGGCAATTTTTTTTCGTTTTTGTTAAAATTTTAAGGTGTTGCGCTTAACACAAACTTTTTTTAAATAAATTTCACTTTTGTTTAGCGAGTTTTTCTTCTAATAAAATTCGAATTTAAAAAAAAATAACTTTAATTTTTTACAAAAAACATTTACCCCCATATTCATAAACAATTTTTAAGTTTTTTGAAGGTTTATTGAACGAAATTTTAATACAAAAACCGTTCAATAAACCTTCAGTAAACTTAAAAATTTTTTATGAATATGGGGGTTAACCTTTAACTACGGAGATGGTGGTAAATTTTACCCTCTCTTAACTTTTTCTTTAATATTTTTTTTTCCATCGAGCTTTTAAAACTCAAAACTCTTAGTATCTGCTTATCTTGTTACTATTATTGTTCAGTTGTGTTTTGGCTGCGGTAGGTATTGTATAAGCAAAAAAATCATGATGCTGGGGTAAAAAATACCACACCTCAGTATTAACGCAAGATTTAACGTTAGGTTTTGATAGAATAATTTTGACCACTCCTCCAGCTTTTGATATTTATTACATAATTTATAAAAACTGAACGATTTTAAATATTAAAAATTTTTGGAAAGCAAATGCTTTTCATTAAAATGTATGTGAAAATGTATCCATGTTAAATTATTTTTAAGAAAAAAATGGGTTTAAGTGGTGCAAATACAAAATACGCAGAATAAAAAACCTTAAAAAAGGTGGTCCGTGTTTATTACAATTACTTTTTTTTGTATTTTCTTTTATTTTTACTTTTAAATAATATGTTTTGTTGTAAAAATAAGGATTTTCACTTATTAAAAATAAAATTTTCATTTTACTTTTTTTAAATTGAAATTATAATATTTTTAAATTTAAAAAAAAAGGTTGTGAAATGAAATACCTGATATGTTAAATTGAAAAAATATTTTTTGTCTTTTTTTAATTTGTTTGCTAATAAAAAAATGCTATATTTTATTTAAAAAAACCAAAAATTCAAAAAAATTATGAATATTTATATTTTTAAGTAAAATAAAAAAGGATAAAATTTCCCACAACGTCAGTGACTATGTTCAAAAGTTTCACCTCCGTAGTTAAAGGTTAATAATTTTCTGATCTTAAGATGCCTATTAAAAACTTGTATTTTCTATTCGTACAAAAAGCCTTAAAATCTTTTTTATTTGTTCTATTTATTTTAACTTACTTTAACAAGTTCTTTATTGTTAAAAAGTTGTGCAACTTTTACTTTATAAAAAAATTTGTTCAGTACTTGGTATCGAGACAGTTTCTTGTTAAATAAAAAAATATACAAAATTCTAATTAATTCCTTTGCCATAGAAAAGTTTTGATAAATTTTCTCGCCAAAGAAAAGTTGTGACATCTTCTTAGTTTAAAATGTTTTTAATAAAATTTCCATTTAAGAAAAGTCATTAACATATTTTTTTAATAAAAAATAATTTTCTTAATTACTTTTTACAGGAAATATTTAGTAGGTTTTTTTTGGTAGATTTTTCATTTAACAAGAATATTAAAAAAATGTCTCTTACAAAAATATCAGCAAATATTTATAAAAAAAATTATAAATGTTAGGCTTTTCATCATATACACCGCGTGAAAGCATTTTGGTAAGAGAAAAAATTTGAAATACCTACTGATCTACAAATGTAGTAAGACTGCTTACCTAGTTTTCGGTTTGCTGATCTTTGTCCTTTTTATAAGACTTACCAATTGCAAAAGATAACAAAATCAAAGTGTGATGATGATAAAACCGTAGCTGGCTTTGAAAATGCATTCCACTTGTCTAGTGTCACAATATTCTTTCAGTTATCACATAAAAAATATTAAATTCTTAGCAATTAAGAAATAAAAAATTGTATGAACAATAAACTTTGAAAAAAATAAAGAAAAATATCTTCTGAAATATGTATCCTTTCATACACTTCAATTTTTTTTATCAAATTATTAAGGCCATAATTAAGGAGGTGAAGAATATATAGGGCTACAAAATATTTCTTGATTTAAATATATCAACCAAAACTTTATAGGACATGAAAGGATATATTTTTGTAAGTGTGTTTTTTATAGGACATAAAAGGATATATTTTTGTAAGTGTGTTTTTAATTTGTTTTTTTCAGAAAAACTTAAAGAAATATTTTTTTAATTTTAATTTTTAATATTAAATAAAAATTACATGCCAATATAAACAAAATTAAATTTTGTATCCTTCAAGAATTTAAACTCTTTTAAGAATGGTAAAAGATCAGAAGTTATTAGGTTTGCTTAATAACATGCTTAAAATTGTTTATGTCTCCTAAAAAATTAATTTTTGTCAAACGATATTATTAGGGTTTTTAAAAATATTCTTTTAAACTTGTAGAAATACTTTTTTTAATTCTAACTTTAACTACATACTTTCCTGCTCTTTTTAACTGTATTTTTTACCTTTACTGTTAGATTTTACCAAAATCCCTATTAGCTCCCATATTGTATTTTTAATAAAATACTCCGCGATATATTGTAGATTATTGTCTTTGATTAAATTCGACATTATTAGGGTTTTTAAAAATATTCTTTTAAACTTGTAGAAATACTTTTTTTAATTCTTACTTTAACTACATACTTTCCTGCTCTTTTTAACTGAATTTGTTACCTTTACTGTTAGATTTTACCAAAATCCCTATTAGCTCCCATATTGTATTTTGTTAATTGTATTTTTAATAAAATACTCCGCGATATATTGTAGATTATTGTCTTTGATTAAATGCGACATTTTAATGGAAAAATGTTTTATACAAATTAATGAAAAGCGACGCCAATTCTGTTTTTCACTTAAGGGAAATTTCCGATGAAAGTTACAAGTTAGTTATGTTGATTCAATAGAGAGCAGTTTTCGCTTAGAGTTATTGTTTTGAAATTGAAATCCATTAGAGCAAAATGTTTTAAACAAACATATATTTTACATATTCAAAAACGTAGATATGTGTGTATATGTATAGTTTTTACACATGAACATACCTATACATACATACGAGTATATATTTATTTAGCTAATGGCGTTTGTTTTTTCTTTTGCTTTGACAATAGCGTTTGTAAATTGTGTAGGTTATTTTTTATTATTTTATTACAAAAGAAGCAAAGTGAGGGTTGAAATTAAAAGAACATTTTTCTAATTCTTTTATCATAACTAAGAGGACTAATGGTGAATAAAATTCTTAAGGAAATTATGTGTTAACGTTTGTACTTTGTAAAATAATTTGCTCTTGTATTAAACCTACAGGAATATGTTTAGACCAAAAAAACAATTTAAAATTATGACGTAGAATTTTAAAGTTTTCATCTTCAACCAATTTTAGTGTCTTACAATAATGTCGTTTTATAAATATTCGTGAAATTTGGTTACTTATTTATTTAGCTTTATTTAAGAATTTTTAAAAAATTCTTGGTTCGTTTATTCAAGGCAACTTTTGCTGTAGCTACTGCGTACGAAATAATTTATAACAAGGGCAAAAAGGTCTAAGTAATTTTTCTTGTTTCCCGTAAGTATTGTCCATGCTAGTTCACCTCGTGTCGCATCTTTACACTGACTAATAGTACATATAAAAGCCAACGTCTCTACCAATAATCCTGATCATATGGAGACAGTCTGTTTCAGCAGTCAGTTTTTTATACCCTTCACACATTTTGTAAGGGTAAATATAGGTTTGTCATTCCGTTTGTAATTTCTACAATATTCCTTTACGACCCCATAAAGTATATATATTCTGGATCCTTACAGATAGGGAAGTTGATTGTCATGTCCGTCCGTCCGTGTGTTGGGTGAAATCGAATCATAGTTCCCATAGATCACCTAGAGTTGTATGTGCTATCAAACCTTTGAACATATTTTCGAAAAAATCAATGTTTAAAACTGGCCATATCTATTAATAACTGGCTGAGAGATAAGCAAAAAACACGACAACCTTTTTTTTGCACAAAAAACATTAATATTTTGCAGGTTTTGAATAAACTATAGACAAGTTTAAAAAAAAATTGGCCTAGAATTTGCAAAAATATAGGCGAAAAATCTATACGGTCCGAAATTTTATAAAACATCTAATTCTAAGATCTTAACTGCTTTTCGGACATGTAAAAACATACGTACATTGATATATACACTTTCTCTTACATGCCTACACGTGGTAAAGGATACATTAGATTTAGCACATTCAAATATAGCGCTTTTACTTGTTTTATATATAAATGTAAGAAAATTATTAGTTGATGTAAATATTGAAGTCTGTTTCTTATGGTCTCATGTCTGGTTATATCTTCAATAGATATTTTTTAAGCCATAATTTTTTTTCAATTTTGTTAAAGTTTTAACTTTGCGACAAGAGGCGTTTTAAAAAAACCAATTCATTGAAAGCTTGATAATATAACATCGATCATTTCCCTCTTCTTCTGACTTGGATCTAAGCTACACACCAAGCGTACTCCACGAAGTGTTGCATGCAACGTCATACACATAACCTATTTAGTCTTAGGATTAATCTTATTAACGCCAATTGTGCATGATACACTGTATAATCTGATTTGGATAAAATTTGGTGAAATCATTAAGAATAGAACATCCAATAAATATACAAAATTTCATGAAATTCGAACTTTTTTTCAACCTTTTATAACATTTTTTAATTTCAGGATATATGGGAAGGACACGAATCCTTGCTCCGAAATTTTTTAAATTTTAAATTTGATTATATTTTATTAACTTGAATATGTGTGCCAAATTTCAACTCTTTACAATAACTTCTTTTATTTATGGCCAGTCGTTATATGAAATAGGTCACTGTGCGGCGTGATCTGATAATTGCTAAATATCTCTTAATCTGTTGGTATAAGGAAAAAAATTATTAAAAACAAAATTAATAAAAATAAAATTTCCTTCAAAATAAAACTTAAGTCAAGTTTCTAGAATGAATAGTTTCGGTTGTAAGGACAAAGAAATACGAAATTTTGTGAAAAATTCCTAATTTTTCCAACTTCATTCTAAATGAGGCACGTGTTAGCGTTATTCAATTGAGCTGAAACTATGTCAATCGCATTTTCTAGCCTATTGGCACGTTTTTGTGGGGTGCCTTGAAAGATAGTCCCTATCTAAAAATTTACCATATATCTTGTAATCACCCTAATGATACAGCCTATCCACTAAATTTTTAAAAGTAAGTGGTTCTAGCCTCCACAAATCCCGTAAAAAATCGTTAAAAAATTAGCAATGAAATTAAATATTCTGAATGAAATAATTGTTTACAAGATAAAAAATTCCTACTGTCAAGTTTGGCTTAAGCTTGGTCTCAGCTTTCGTATGAACGCTCTTTCGTAAGCCATTTTAACTTTGGTAAAACTGTTAAAAACATATATATTTTTAAGCATCGATTTAATATCTCGATTGCAATAATAATATGGTGGTATAATATGGTCGTTCTTGAAATTCTTACTTGTCTTAAATTTAAACTTATACGCGCTAAGAAAAACTTTTGGTTCCTTTTTTTTCTTTTGCACACATCCACACATACCTAAAAATATATAAAAATAAAAACGAATCTCCTTCATAAGCTAATTATACTTTCATTTGTTTCTGGCTTAACTGAAAACTTTTTGAACAAACTACAAATACTTAACACAAACAAGTTTTTAGGTGTAGAGATTTCGATTTCACCATCCTTAAATTATGAATCTTGATTGCAGTTTGTGTATTTGCTTAGATTAAAACAGTCGATGACTGGATATAAATATTTGTTTTCTTTTACTAATCAATGGTATACCTTAGGGGAATTTTCTTTTCCCTAATGTAAGCAATTAGCAATTTTGGGTTAATGTTACCTTTTATCAACATTAATTAATATTTAAATATATATATGTAAATATTTTTAATTAAGTACACACTAACCCCAAACTTGAATTGGCAAAAAGTTTGTTCTAAAAAGTTTATATATAATTAAAAATTTCTTTTTGTTAATATTTCTGCACGTTTTCACAAAGTTTTAATAATGCTTTTTAGCTAACTCACTGAAAATGTATACGAAATGGAAAAAAATAAGTTTAAACACAAAACAAAACTTTCTTAAAGTTTTTTCTAATTAATTAACCAAAAGGAAAATATATTTTACACCTTATGACTTTAATACCTAATACCGCAAACATAAAAATAATTTTCTTATTAATACTAAAATATATTACAAAGAAAACCATAAAAAACAGTTCTGATATAAACATGAATAAGAAGAAATTCTGACAAAACCACACGTCTGATATACTATGAAAGTGCTGTGGATTATTTATTCATTGGAAAAAAACGAACATTAAAAGCTTAAAGTACATATGGATATGGTGTTAAGAAAAATACTAAAACCGACAAAATCGTATCTTAAAAGGCTTAAAAAAGGTTTTCCATATACAAAAGAAAATTCATAAAATTTATGCATAAATAGACAACCGGAGGAAATAACGGAAACTATTTAAACGATATTTCTGGCCATAGAAATACGGAAAGAAAATTAGTTTTACAATATTCAAAGATGGTCCCATATAAAAACTTTACCTACTAAAATATCCTTTTATTATTTCTTCATATATGTAACCCTAAACGCACTTTCCTTTTTTGAATACATAAAAAGTTTCCTTTGTCGCATGGTTTCTGTATGATATAGCCCCTTCGACCCTCAATATAATTAGAAAATAATTATTAGTAACAATTTTGTTTCATGATCAAAGTGTATTTAAAGTAAAACATTTTTTTATTAAAACCCCAAATAAAATTAAAATGTTTCTAGTCTCCTGCTAAAAGAATTTTATAGTATTTTGGGAATGAGCTTTAACTTTAAAAAAACCTATAGAAGAAATGAAATGGCCGTTAAGCAGATAATCTAGACGGCCAGTTTTGATTATTAAAACAAATAAGTAGACATTAACAAAAAATCTCGTTTAACTGATTGGCAAGCTGTGTGGCATTACGCATTGCCTTGTTAAAACTAAAAGTTGTGTACAAAATGTTATAAAGAAAAAGGTGAACTGAAAATATTCCGATATAAAGAATTGAATATATAATAGCAATACTGACTACTCGTAAGAAATGTCTTAAAAAGGTTTGTCTTAATACCGCTAAAGGTGGCTTCAGACTATTATACAAGTCTTAAGATTTTGTAAGAGCAAAATCAAATGATTTTTGATCTCATTGTCAAAAAAAATAAGATAGAAAATTTTCTCATTACATTTTGTGTCTAGTACACAACAACGGCTATTTATATTATTTTTGCACACAACTAACGTAAAAATTAAAAAGTTCAATTAAAAATAAAAAAATAAAAACAAAAACACATGGCTCGGTGTAGTGATCATTTCAACAACCTGCTGCTGACTGACCAAAAAACTAAAAACAGAAAACTTATATGTAAAAAGACAAGAGAAGAAATTTGTTAAAAACATAACAACAACTTCCTTATCATT
>NDXZ01035582.1:0-10226 GCA_003055125.1 Paykullia maculata
TTTACGCTGTAGCATTGTTATGCATATTTCTGTCTTAAAGGCATTTTTTCGAGTTTATAGAGCATATTTGACACTTTAATACTTTAAAACCATTTTTTTTTAAAATATTAGTAGACTTCAGTTGACAACCACAGTTGTGAATTTTTTTAAAACAAAATTAGGGGTTTTTTAAAATAAATTTGTTTGCTATTTTTAAAAATAATGAAAAATTCTTAACGGTGTGAACGCAATTTTTAATAAATTTTTTTTTTAAATTCTGTTGAATGAAAAATACTGTCCAAAATTAACATTTATGCTATCAATCAATCAGCTTTATTTAATTATAAGTTTAATACATTTCGGTTAGTTTTCAATAACAATTTCTGAAATAAATTCTATATAAAAAGAAATTGAAAATATTTTTGATAAATTCTCTATCTTCATATACAGTTTTTAATAAATTCTATATAAAGAAAATTTTTCTTTGTATAGAATTTTACTATTAGCAGTAAGTTTTCCATTTTTATTCCAATATTGTTTACAATTCATATTGGTTGGGCTTTTTAAAGAATTAAAATTAAAAAAAATATTTTTGTAAAAATTTATTTGGTAAATATTGAGATTTTTTAAACAATTTAAAAAAGGCAAAATGTCCTTTCTACATCTTACACGTTCTTATAATTTAAATTTTTACATCCTTAAAAAAAAATTTAACAAATATATTCTACATGAAATTCGCTGTCAATTACATAGAAAAAAATCTCATCTTTGTTTAGATACTATTTTTCTTACGCAGACAAAAAACGTTTGCCTAGAAAATCTTCTTTATTTGCAGGCAACAAATCTATGCAAAGTTATTTTCGTACGCTTGATGAAATATTTTTATAAAGAACTATTTTCTGGACTGTCATTACAGGGTACTTGAACGTAAGACAAAAGAGTTAAGTGGCCGTACGAAACAACAATATCACTATTTAAAACCTCATTTTATAAACAAATAGAAAACTATAACTAAAATCCATTCTCCCCCCTTTTTAAAAAACACAAATACCCAACCAGAAATGATGAGCAGAAACATTAGAGGAAACAAAAACTACCCAAAATAAAAGTTTTGACGCTTTTTTGGCAGTTTACAAGTAATTTAAGGTGATAATTGCTTTTTAATGTGACACAACTAAATTTAAAAAATTTTGAAATAAAAAAAAAAAGAAAACACTTTAATACATTTATCCACATAGTTGTTTATAATACGTATGTATATGTAAAGGCACATGCACATACATATGTGTGTGTGTGTACATATAAAGTTCAAGTAATTTTAAGTTGTTATGAAAAATACAAAAAACGTTTTTTCTTTGGAAAATATTCTTTAAGAGTTGCGTATTTTAATGGCACCTATTTTAACGATTTCCTAGAGTCTCCTAGAAGATGACAAAAGTCCAAATGGTTTACAGAAATTCGGGTATTAGAAAGAGTGGGGAAAGCAAAAAAAAAAAAAGGAAAACCGGATGTGTGTCTGTGCGCATGTGCAGTCATGAGAAATAGTGTGACACAACAATTATTTTCAAATTTTCATACTAAGACTACAAAAACAAACGAACAAATATATAAAATATATGTCATTTAATTTTTTTTCTAACATTGTAGATGAGAGTATATATTTATGGTTTTGTAAAAAAAATAAATATAAACTGTTTGGTAAGATGAGAATTACACCATTTCCAAAAAAAAAAAAATTATATATAAAATATATATCTAATGAAATATTAAATACACATTAAGTTTTGACAGTTGACTTTTTACTCTGTAGATCGCTCTATCTTTACGATCTCCTATTTTGTAAATCACTTTCTATCACTTAAAAAATATGTTTAAGGATTTTTTTATTATAAAAGGCTTTTAAATACAGATTCTAAATTATAATTTCTTTTATTACTTTTATGTTAAAGGAATTTAAAAATATTTTAATTATATTATGTTAAAAATATTTAAACAATAAGTTATAGTATGCAATATTTAATGTAAAGATTCCAAATAAGTTGAAAGAATTTTCAAAATTGAAAAATTTAATAAAGTAAGAAAAATTTAATTTGTAATTTCCAGACTCATAATTAGATTTATTTTAAATTTGATTGATATTAATATATTATTCTTTTACTCCTGTGGCTAAGAGTATCCAAAACCTTCCTTAAAGTCTATAAGTGTGAGGAAAAGTGGCGATTTTGACTCAACTGACTATTTAACTATTATTCTTAGGGTGATTATTACAACTTACCAATAGCTAAAGTAAGAATGTTATCGGACAGATAACTCGTTTTTCAATATTATAACTACACTTTAATATAAACTAAAGGGAAGTTCTTTTTACTTTTAACCTTTAACTTAAGGTTTGTTAAATTAAGGTTGTCTGTACTAGATAAAGGTGCCATTTTTTCTTCTTTAACTATTCAAACTTGCCATTTTGTATGTAAAAGGTTGTGGTCTGTGATAAGCAAAAATAAACAAACAAT
The DNA here is from genome assembly GCA_003055125.1 of Paykullia maculata. Lineage (NCBI taxonomy): Eukaryota > Metazoa > Arthropoda > Insecta > Diptera > Rhinophoridae > Paykullia > Paykullia maculata. Next base: position 2,490 of record NDXZ01035582.1, read on the forward strand.
ATTGTCATAATATTAAAATTATAAAATCTATTTTAAATGGAACTTGTAATAATGAAATGAAGTTAAAGTTACCTTTAGTTATCACTCACTTTATAGGCAAGTTGTTATAATGGCTCTTATATTGTTAACGTGATCGAATGATGGATACCAGCTTGCTCTTTTCTGAGCACCGGAAGAATGGATGTTGAGATTCTTCTGTGTATATGTAAATGTGAAGTTACCTTTTCAATTCTATCACAAAGTTAGATCTCCTTTCTTCAGGAGATTGACGATCACACCTGCAGTGAGTTTGTCTGGAAGAACTCCACTGATCAAGAATGTACTAATAATAGGCGCAAGTAAGTGGGCAGTGGACCGTAAGTCGATTGACAATAGCTCTTAGGAGAGGTTATCCAAGCAGAAGATTTGTTCATTTTTTGACGACTTTATAGCTTCGTATATCTCTGTAATGTCAGGAGATTCGATGGGTATATTTAGTTTTTGGATGTGGTTTGCACAGGCACCAATTTAGTGTTACGGCGGACTGTAGCTTCTAGCTTTGAGAGCATCCTTTGTTTTCTTTCCCTCTTGAACAAATTTCCACGTGTGATCGCTTATGCATTCTTGGCAAACATTGTTTTTATAACCTACGTTGTGCTCTGTCGCTTCCAAAATGATATTTTGAACTTCATGCCAACTGTGTTATATGTTATTGTTGTTTGGTTATTTAAATGATTTTAGTTCAAGCTGTTTCAGTTTGTTGTTGTACTAATATGTATATCGAAAAATTTCCATGGAAATAAAGTTAAATATTTTTTTAACATTTCAATTTATTTTCATTTGAACTTATATCAAAAATTTCATACTTGTTAATATATAAATTTATTTATTTTTAAAAAGAAATTCCCTTTTACATTTCAATTTTTTAGAATTAATAAAAGATTTGTTTTTTAAACAAAATTTTCTACAATTTGTTTAAAATTTCTAATATTAAAAATGATGAAAAAATCATTAAAATGCTTTTATCAATCAATAAATTACCTGCCTTGGATATGGTGTAACTAACCCACTTGCTTTGTATGTTTATCGTATTTTATTTGTATGACCACAATAATGATTGTAGTTTTTGTTTTATAACAATCAAAATACAAAACAAATTTGTCTCATTCCAAGTGTGAAATTAAAATAAAAAAGGTTATCATTTTGATTGCTATTTTTTTCTAATTTCTATGTTATTTGTTTGTGTGTGTGTTTTTTTGTACATTTGATGGGTTTTAAATGAATTGTGGTAAGTAAACCTGAACACAGACACTTGTTTAGACATTATGAATGACATGGAAATATTTAAATTTAGAAAAAAATTTACTTTTATATACTTATTTGTCACAAATTTTAAGGCGATTAAGTTGTAGAGCCAACATAAAGTTGTTACAATTTTGTTAAAACATTCTTTTTAATATCTATTTACTTAAAGTTGTAGTATAATAATATAAAGGCGGATGTTAAAACAGTGGATCTTATTCAAGAAAAGGTTATGGCAAGGGGAAATTGTTTGTTTTAGAACAAATTTAGCAAGAGTTTTTTCTAGTTAGATCAACTTAAAGACTTTTAGAATTAAAACGCATTTGAATGAAGTATGTTTTTTTTTAAATCTTAAGGCTATGTAAAAATGAAGAACAAAAAATGTTTTAGTTTTACCCAAATGGAAATGTTAAAAACATTTCACCTTTCGTTAATACAGATAAGCAATGTGATTCGGCTTTTACTTAAGCGTGTTATTAAAGTGTTGCCTCATAGGAAAATCTCCAAAATTATCGACCCATTGGCCAACTTGTGCCTACAAAAGGATTATATGTTTTTCTGAAAGTCGTTGAAAAAAGTGACTAAAATATAGTAGGACGGATGCTTATGGTCAGCGTTGCCGTTTTTGGCAACTTGTATCCAAAATTGGTTATTTTTTTCCCAATGTAAAGATGTGTTTTTTTTTCTTTTTGGTTGATTTTTCAAGAAAAGATTTAAAACATCTGGATATAATAAGTACTTCAGACATTTTTTTACAGCCTTTATTGTCATCTTTCCAAAATTTAACAGGAAAAATTTAATCCCAATGGCAATTGCTTAGATTTTCGAACATGGAGTTAGAGAATGACATGGATGTAGTTGAATTTTGGGACGAAGTGTCTAAACATAAAAATGCAATAAATGAAAAGTGTTACGGAAAACTGACGTATTTTGTACAAAACTTAATGTCCTTGCCACATAGTTCAGCTGCTGCCAAAATAATATTTTCACAGCTTAATTAGATAAAAACCAAGTATCGGAAAAAGCTTAAATTTAAAAGAATTAACCATATAATGCTATCAAAAGAACTATGCAAGAACAAATATGATTCGGATTATGTTTGATCTGCTAAAGATATGTTTTAAAGGATGAATTTTAAAGTAAATAAAATTAAATAATTCTGTAAATATTTATATGTAAAAGAGTTAAGGTATGTTCACATTAGCCAAATATTTGACGAAATAGACGCGACCACTAAAATGTGTTAATTTTAAACTAATAATTAAATGTTTATTTTACCAATTCTAATTAATTTAAACCAATTTCTATTTTAATCCATTGCTATATATTTTGACTATATTTGATGTACGAAAAATCACACAACATTAAATAAGTGGGCATATTATACGCTTATATAGAAGAAATATTCATTTAAAACATACCTTAAAATAATAATCTCCTTAAACTGATTTTTCGTTGGTGATTGATCATAAAGCGTATTTGCTTTTCTTTCTGTATTTTCTTACATAATCAACGGGGTTTGAAGATAATATCATTCTTTTACCAAAAACAAAAAATAAAATAAAAAATACATTAAAAATTTATTATAATTATTATTATAATTATTCTTTGTCCTTGTGTAAAGGTGCGTTCATATTTTGTTAGATGACAAATGCATATACGGACCAGTTGTATTTTTGCAATGTTGTTTAATAACAAATGTTTCAGCCAAATTTCATTCCGAAGGGTTCTTATATGCGAGCTTTAACGTGCGTTTTTCAATGTGTTACGAAGAGTTTAAAATAAATTTGTTTTTTGTATGAATTTTCCGAAACAAAATTTTACAAAACACAGTTCAAAGAAGTGAGTCTCTCATACTAAATCTTTTATTTGCAAAGAATTGTTGACAAATCTTCATTTAACAAACAAATTTTTTATGTTTTTTAATACATAAGGGAATTACATATTTTATTTGGGTAGAAGGAAATGTTTCTTTTAATTTTATATATTAAAAAATATTTTTCAGAAATTCTCTATGTACAGAAACTATTGGAGAAGTTCTATATGTAAAGTCGTTTAAATTTATAAAAAATGTCTTATTTATAATATTTGTTTGTGTTACAAAAAACAAAAGACTTAAGACACATGCTTTGTTTTTTATAAAAATTTCAAAGTTTGTAATGATTGAATGATCTGAACCAGTTTTTAATTTATTAAAAAAAAACTTTCAAAATAAACAAATATTTGCTTTAAATGAACAAAATGCGTTGTAGACATAGATAAAGTATGGCATCAATTATTAAAACATGACACTATAACAAACATTTTCAACATGTCAACTTAAAAACCATTGATCATTAAAAAACCATCAGCATCATCATTTAGACTTTTAATTTAAAATAATTCTGATTTAAAACATTCCTTTACAAGCAAACATACATAGGTAGTAATATTTAAAAGAAAAAAGAAAACAAACACTTGTTTTCTCTTTGTAAGTTTGATGAGCTTAAATCTTTTAAAAACGATTTCGATATTAATTTTAAGAGATAATGAATGTCCAGTTGTCCAGTTTTGGACACGAATAAAGACATACATGTGTATATGTATACTTGTATGTATAAAAACTGGTAACAAATCTTGTCAAGAGTCTACTACTGAAAAATATTTATTAATGTTTTGATACCTATTTATGTTGCACAAACATATATCCAGAGATAAATATTTATATTGAAAAATGATGATAATAAAAATGATGATGACTTTATTTTCGAATTCAATTCAGTTCAATCATTATAACAAAGAAACTACATATAAACTAAAAAAGCTAGATTTGTTCAAGTTGCCTATAAACGTCCCAATATACTTATACATACATAAGTATGTATATACTTGTATCTGCCTTCTTATACGACTAGATATTAACATGCACCATTGATGAATGGATGAATGAATAAAATGTAGATGAAGTTGATGTGGGGAGAAAAAGACTGATATCATTAAATCAAATCTTTTTTAGTTTTATTTTGTCTGTTCTTCGGTAGCACATTATAATTACATACTTTAAAATCCTATTTCATTTTTCATGGGGTTCTTTTGTGTTTTAATACGTCAGGAAAACAAGTGTCTCAGATAAGTTCTGTGTTTTATAGGGAAGCATTATGTGTGTCTGTGTGTTTTGTTTTCATTAATTAAATTATATTCTAAATTATTATACATCTTCTTTAGTTGCCCTTCTTCAATCTATAAAAACCATTGGAAAGTTTTAAAATATGATTAATTGTAGAAGTTTAAATAGTTTAAGAAAATTATTTTAAAAAGCAAAGTTGAACCGGAGGTAGGCATTTCGAAATATATTTTCTTTTTATTAATTACTTTAAACAAACTAAATGAAAATTTGTTTCTGTAAAAATATTGAATTGATAGTTAATTTTCTAAGTATATAGAATGAAATATTTAAACATTTTGTTTTATCATTACCACAAATTATCTACAGTTTGTTAAAAAGATTTTATTGGGCATGAAATTACTTGTTAATTTTTCATTATTGGGTTAGTTTTAAAGCAATTGAGGGATAGCAAAAACGAGGCACTACTGTTAGGTGCAACTCATTTTCAGTATTGATTCATATCTTTAACAAATTAACAGCTGTATTTACTTTTTTTGTTTATGGACAATTTTAGAAGAAAATGTATATGTTTCGGCAAAAACATTGCAATCAACGATGTTTTTATTTTTTTATATACAATGTGACGCAAGTGTGACCTATTTGTGCATTTTAGATGATTTTTTCTTCATTTCATTAACGATTTTCTCCTTTATACCTACCAGAATCTAGCTCTTATTCTCATTAACCTATGACTAAAAAAATCTAATAAAAAGAATTGGGGAACGGTTTAATCTGGTAATATTGCCCATCAATAAATATCACCAAAGGCAATATATAACGGCCTGGAATCGTCATAAAAAATAGACACAATCATTACGCGTTCTGACGAATGTAGTATTCCGGGGTTAATTCAAACAAATTCCAATAATATTTACTTAACGAATGCTATAAGTTAACTGACATTTGACTCAATAAGGCCATGTATGTTGGGGCACCTTGAATTAATAATCCGAAATGCTCATATTCACAACTCAGGTAGATAAAAGGTCTATCAGAAATTTCCTTATTTAAAATCATATCAATTTAGGAATTTGATTTTATTTCTAATTATTTAAAATTTATTAAAAATTATTTATAACACAGGTCTGTAATGATTTTGGTGCAGCCAAAACTGATTTTTAGTCTATTTAAACGCTACGTGTAGTTTTTAAGGAAATTTATGGTTCAAAAAAAATATACGACTTTTTAACATTTTATTAATTTTTTGCACGTTAGAAGCATATTTTTAAAAGATTTCTACAATGGAGGTCCTTAGGAAACTTCCGTGTGTAACGCCAACAGTAATCAGCCATCATATTAATATCCCAGTGACCTTGGTGTCTATCGTTCATCAATTTGAAGAGAATGCTCTTCTTGTTCTTCGCTATACGATCTAAGATTTTTGGGAAACTTGTATAAATGTTTGTGCCTATGCCTATGTTCGTATTACATTCAAGATTTATAAAGCCCGTTAAAAGGTCTTTAACTGATTTCCCGTAATTTTCAGCCTTCTGCTTTTCTAAGAAATTTTTCAAAACGTCAACAAATGATTTCCAAGCCTCTATTTCATTCATAATCATTCAATAAATGTATGAAATCGTTGTCTTTTATTTAAAGTATAAGGGCCATCAAAAATACTAGCATTTAGTTTTCAGGTAATCAAAATTTGAAACTTTATAGAAATTAAGGTAAAACATTAACCAGTTTTATTCAATGCCTTCACATAATGCTTTATGACTTCCACTTTGATGTGCAATGGAGGCAAACTGATCTTACATAGTGATATCTGGAAATCAAAGGCGAATGGTACCTAGTCTTAGTACAGTAGAGGATAACTATGTGATTTTTCTTCCAACTTTGGTTTTTTCCAAATCATACAGGCATTGAAAAAACATGGTTGAAACATGATCACGACAACCATCTTATTTTCTCTACGAAAAATTTGGATACCGCAAAAAAATTATAGTAAACGATAATCAAGTATTTGGCTTATATTTTATCATTAAATGGTTTCCGTTAATGCAATTTTTGATATAATTATCCACAAAAATAATAAGTTTAAAATATTATTGTGATAAATAAATTATTATTTTTTCCCAAAAATAACGTTATATTTAAAACTATTTAAAGTTACAAATAACCATAAAGTGTTGTATAACTACAACAGCGGTATAGTTGCAAGACAATTAAATTATGATAAACTTTAACAATTGTCTGTTTTTGGTTGTTCTTCTTTTTCTAAGTGCTTTCAATTAAGTGCAAAATTTATATATGAAATGTCAAGATGTTAAGAAAAATTAAAAATAATAATAAGTAATAAAAATATATAAAAACAAAAAGAAAGTGAAGTAAAATATTACAATTAAAGAGGTAAGTAGAATCAAAAAATACAAATTTGTCAATTAATATTATTAAAAAATATTTAAAAAAATTGTATATATGTATGTTTGTATGTATACGAAAAAAAACCAATATTCATTTAATCATATTATGATTAGGTGGAAATATATTATGAACATATGGGACTATACTATGGTTGGGTAGAATCATATTATAGTTGTACTAAATTAATTTATAGTTGTGTTGGATCATATTATGATTAGGTGGAGTCATATTATGGTCACAAGAAAATATATTATGATCATATTACGGTAAAACGAAATAAATTTATAGTTATGTGGGATCATATTATGAGAAACTTATATCATATGGAATTATAAAATGATTATATAGAACTATATATTGATCATAAAAAATAACGTTATGATCATATGTGGTCATAATATGATTGCATAATAACATTTTAATTAAATAGATCATTATTAGTTTAGCTAGAACCATACAATCCAATCATAGTATGATGCCCTTCGATTATGATCACCACAACCATGTTTCTTTCTTGCGTGTAGGAACAACAAGTTCAAATGACTACGTTTAGGGCTTTCCCACTGTCTTAAATGTGCGCTACACACCTTACACAAAATTTTGGAACCAACGGTTTAATCTCCTTTTTCAAGTAATTGAAATATATACATACACACGTGTTTCTACTAAGTTTATTTGTGTATTTACCACAAATGCAACAAAACACATCACGCTCATTGCGATTATTTTTTTTTTCGCGATAATGTCATAATGTTAAAATCAATTTATTTATAGGAATGTACATATCAGTTTACAAAACGGTCATACGGATTTACTTATGACAGCCAATATTGAAAAATGAAGGTCGATCCAAAGCTACACATTGGATCTACATGGCTGTGCCAAATCTTATATACTCTTTACTACGTGTTTTTTTTATATGTATGTATGTGTTTACATGTCTAAAA
>NDXZ01035593.1:1147-23571 GCA_003055125.1 Paykullia maculata
TGCGTTATTTAGGATATGACATAAACATCCCACACCGATTATATCTGGATTACTTTTTTTAAGTTCCACAAAAACTGGTTACATTCTTTAAGTTTAAGCCTCGTCCGTCTAATTTTGACTTTAAAGAGTTTGCGACATCGATCGACATTTCTGAGTTTGACTCCTAAAAGTTGAACAGTTTTGTGTTTACTCCTGTATGCTTTGAAAAATATCTTATTACTATAGGAAAAGTTTTTATATTTCCTTTGTTTGACGCGTCGGTTGATATAGAAAAAGGGTGGTTATTATCTAAGTCTTTAATAACTGTTTCGATAGAATACTTAGCCAGTATATTTGTTACAATTTTGGAGCACTTTGTCCTTCCACATGTAAAATTGGTAGCGACATTTGAGTCAGGAAATAATTGTTTAAAGAGCTTACTGATACAATCTGCCGAGATGAAGCTGTGGCTATGCATCACCGTATGATATGCAAAAGCAGCCTCTGCCATAGCGCTGCACTCACGATTATCTTCTGGGTGTTTATTTTTTTGATTTAAAAAACTGGTAACGGATTGCTGCTGAAGGCTTACTAAATTCCTCTTGTGTTTCATAATATGAAATCCACCAAACACTAATTATAAGCGATAAAGCTAATTCATTTTTTCTCGAGAAAAAGCCAGTTGTACAAAAAAATCTGACTCTCATCTGTTGAATTAATGTTTAAGTTTAAAAGTCAGTTGTAAATAAGTTAGCCGCAATTCAACTATATTTTAAACCAGCTAACGAAAATCCGACAGGGAAAATACAAAATAAGAATGTATGCATTTGTATTTTCAGTTTGAAATATTTTCTTTGAAATGTATTTTATATTTTACTAGCTTTTAACCTGCCACTTCGTTAGCGCATTTTTTCACTATTTATTTAATATACAAATATCCATATACCAATACATAGTTTTAGTTTCGTATTAACTTAACTTACCTTACCTCGTATTAACTTAACTTACCTTACCTCCATAGCTGGGGTTCATTAATATCTATTTTCATGTGTTTTAGTTCAGTATAAAAATGAGAAAGCTCTATTTTATCCTCATATATATCATACCCTATTTAAATACTTCTAGGACAATAAAGCCAATAAAAAAATGATCCATTAAAAATTAATAAGAAACAGTTTGCCACCCTATATGATACTCTATCTCAACCTAGATTAATGCCCCTAGCTTAACCTTTTTAGATTCATAAGTTATAAAATAAAAGCGAATCATAACAAATTAAAAGTACCTTTTTGTCATATCTCATTCTTGGTCAACAGTTCCTAAAATTATAATTTTAAACTCTCAAACTCAAAAATTTTAAAAAAGTTCCCTAAAAGATAAAAAATCACTTTTTTGCTTTCTTATACTATTTTCTATCTTAATTAGGATCAACTGGCTCTTATTTATCTTATTCTAAACTCATAAACTTAAAAAATGTGAAATGTACCCTAACTTTAAGAAGTACTTTGTCGCCTCCTTTTTGATTTCTATCTGGTTCGGGATCTATAGGTCCTATTTCTAGATTCACAAACTCCAAAAATTTAAAAGCTACCCTAAAAGTGGGCACGGCATCCAATATTTTCCAAAAAAACTTTAGCCTATTGTTCCTTTGAGACTATCAGTAACATGCTGTAAAAATTAAAAATAAATCGGTCCAACGGTGTTGCCAACTGAAAAATACAAACATACAAACACTATTGTTATTTATATACATACATACTTACATATACATATAGATTTGAAACATTCAAAATAAGTATTTTGTAATTGTAAAATAAAAAATACTTTTTTGTCAAAGCAATAGAGCATTTGCCAAAACATCTTTTAAAATTTCTTCATCAATGTAGGCCATGAGTTCAAGGAATGTCTCGGGCTTGCTCACATACATGTACTCGCCCCAAAGAAAATAGTTGGGTGCTGAAAAATCTAGCGAATACGCTGGCCAATTTATTTCCGAATTTCTGGACATTTTTCGCTATCCAAAAATTTGACTGAAAAGTGCCATTATGTCTCGGGCAGTGTGGCCAGTGGCTCCATCCTGCTGAAACAACATCTCAGGTCTATTTCTCAAGAGCAAAACGTTAAAAATGTTTTATCACAAACCGATATATACCGCTCTCCATTTGCGGCTACAGCACTTCCATCTTCATTTTCGAAGAAGTAAGGCACACCACAACACTGTACACCTAATGAGGTGTCATTGGCGTTAAAGAATGGCTCTTGGATTTTCAGAACCCCAGCACCAATATTTCTGTTTACTCACAAAGTCATTTAAATGAAAATTAAGTTCATCACTTATAATTAAATTTTCAATAAAATTGATTTCATATCTGGCCAACAATATTTTCAGAAGGCAAAATTCTGACGTTAAAATGTCGATGATATGCTCTTTGCGGTAAAATAATTGATCGCTGATTTAAATTACGAAATTCTATTATTCTGGATCTTCCTTCGGTTGTGATTGTCGTCATTAATTACACGCCAGGTGTTATTTATATAATTTGAAAAAATATATATATAAAACAGTTATCGAAGTTTTAAGTCCCAGCCTTTATTATACGGAAAAAAAAATGTATTAATAAAAAATGTGTCAATTTTCAACACAAATTTTAGCACAATTTTTTTCTACTATGGTGTAGGGTATTATATCTAAAACTTGTATAATAACAAATTAATTCCTGTTGCTTTTTAAATATATGTACATACATATATAAACAAAAATTTCATATGCATACATATATTAAAAACATTTATTTATTTTAATATAATATCCCGTATTGTACCTATTTTAAGTTTTTTTACTTTTTTTAATTTAAGAAAAAAGCTATTTTTCTTGTCGCATTTAGAACAAAGTAAACGTGTACAGGTTTTGTTTTGCAAATAGTCGAACAAATTGAAAAGATTACTCTAATAGAAAATTATGAGCTTCTATTCCACCAATTTTAAGCTTGAATAATTGACCACCACACTATATAATTAAGTATGTATGTATATGTATATACCCAAACTAATGTACGTACTGGGAGGTCTTATATGCATAACATCATAAAATATTAGCATTTTTATTAATATTCTAATTGCAATTAAGGTTGCAATACAAAACAATTTATGACAATTTAAAAACCAATTCCCGCCATTAAAAAAGATTAATAAACTCATCTTAATTAGGATAATGGCGTAGAAATAAATAAAAACTCCGAGATACTTAGTGTTGCCATATGCGCAGATTGGTTTTATTATTAAAGTGGTTTAAGACGCTAGAAAAATATATATAGAGATATTTTCATTCCACAAAAAACTTTTTTTTGAAAATCCTTGGGCCCAAAGTATTCTTCACAGTTCTTTTAAATTTATAAACCAATTTATTAAGGTCGTTTTCTTCGCTTGTCGAAGAAATCCGAAAAGGCATACACTAATTGGAATACCGTTGGACTCAATTATAAAGGCCGTAACTCACATAATTGAAATTTTACAGGAGAAGTTAAAAACATTATAGAAACTGTATACATCAACATGTTACTTTTGTTATACAACTGCTTGTAAAACCGTTATTTTTGAAAATATGTATTGCATTAATTTTTTGTGGCGAGTTGTATTTGTTTGAAATGTATAGATATCACTAAAAAGGTAAATTTCGAAAAAATGCGAGTTAGAGCCTTTCTACCTGAGAGCAACGATATGTATGTATTTTGTAATATTTTTATTACTATTATTTTTATACCCTTCACCAAAGGTGACAAGGGTATATATAAGTTTGTCATTCCGTTTGTAATTTCTACAATATTCATTTGCGACCCCATAAAGTATAGATATTCTGAATCCTAATAGATAGGGAAGTTTATTTAGTCATGTCCTTTTGTCAGTCTGTTGAAATCAACTTTTCTCAACCCCCCTGATGCCTTATTGACCCGTTACCGGTATCAAACAAATATCCCCGAGATTCTTGCTATTGAAAATCACCAAAATCCGACAATTACCGAGATATAAGGAAAAAAAAATTTTTTAACACAAAAATTATTTAATTTGTTTGTAAGACATGACTTTTTGCGATATTTGAATAAAATTTACTAATTGGGCCAGAATCAGCAAATATATGGGCGAAAACCCTACATGGACTAAAGATAATATCATAAAATAATCAAGTTTTCTAAGACTTTAAATAACTTTCGGGCATGTAAATATATAAGTATATACTTACATATGTATAGATATAAACACATACCTACATACCTAAATAAATACACGAAGTGAAGGGTATATAAGATTTGGCACAGCCGAATATAGCGCTCTTACTTGTTATTATAAGCATTTTTTATCTGTATATAGTTACATACATATGTATGTATATTATTAGGTTTATTTTTTCTTAACTCTAAACTAGTAAAATATTTAAAAACCACTTGACAACACTGCAGGCAATATATTGTTTTATTTTTAACCACGCCTTACGATGATCATCTCTTCTGATTTCTTTCTCGTGCACAAAATAATATGAAATTTATATTTTGTTGGTCAGCTGCATAATGAGAGAAAATCCAGTTAAAATCAATTCAGAACAAGTATTTTTAAAAATTAATACAACTGTGAACAGGCAACGATGAATTTAAAGAATTTCAAAAACAACCCAATATTGAGAGAAATAAATGACATCAACAGCAATAATAAAAATCGAAATTAACAAATATTCATACCAGTAGCAGTAACAAAAATACTATTAATTAATTTTTATAAAATATTTGAGTTTCTTTTTATTATAATTACTGTACAGATGACCAATACAATCGATGAACCATTGAAATGTATGTATGTATTTATGTACATACATTGAATTAAAAATACGATAAATGTATGTATGGATGTACCTATATATGTATATATGCATATACATCTATATGTATATGGAAAATGAAGTCTATTGTTCAAAACAATTTATTACTTTTACATTCATACAACCGCAAAGGCAGCCGCTGCCAGCTACATCGTTAATTATTAAGATCAGATCAGTTAAATTTAAAAACCTCCTTCTTCTGAACGCTCTTCTCAAACAAACGATTATTTAAAAAAGATATAAAAATTGTTTACCTGTGGTAATTTTATTTCTTGTTTCCACGTAAATTACTAATTAAAAAATAAAAACTACTAAAATAAATTTATTATACGATACACAATTGGGCGAGTATAATAAAAATGTTTTATTTGACACGATTTATTTGTTTTTTGTTTTTTTTTTGTTGGGAACTGGAATAAATTTCTCATTTGGGATAATTAAGATACCATTTGATGACGGGTTATATTGGTATGAACGGTTTTATTTACGGAGAAATAAGTCAGAGATTGTACTGAATATATTTGAAACATTTTAAATGTAACTTTCTGGTTTTAATAAGAAATAACATAAATACATACATACATAAAAATTAATTAAGTTGTGTTTTTAAGTCGCACACAAATGTTAAAATTTCTAAGACCAAAGAAGGCAAATAAGTCTGGATCAGTTTTAAGTGCTAAAATAATATGTTTTTGTCATTGTTATTAGTTATTACAAATAAAGGTTTACCATCGAAATTCTAATATCAAATTTAATTAAAATATAGCACCTTACGCGTTTACCAAGGACATTACATAGGTATCTTAAGTTTTTAAGTATTTTCGTTATAAAATTCACATAGGTACATACTGTTATTTATATCTTGGATGTCATGATGGGGCAAGTTCCACACTATTTTACACTAATGAAACCATTTTAGAGGGGTAAATATGTATGCTGATTGTAAGTTAGTATCTATACTAGCATTTAGGGATGAACTAACTGGGACGACAAATAAAGTTTTCATTTAATATTTCGAGATCAAAAGAACTTTAATTACCTATATGCGTGCAGAATTTACAAACATTTTTCTTACATGAGTTGCGTTATTTTAGGCCCTTAGGTTTTTGTTGCATTATCAATTGAAAATCAATATCATTTTACCGCTATTTATTTTAAACGAAATAGAGGTTTATAGAAGAATCTTAGCATACGTAATATAAACTATGACGACTACTGAGTATTCATATGTTATTTTCACTAAGTCCCCCCTATTCTGCATTTCGATTCCGTTTTCGCATTCAGTTACGCAAATACGGAAAAAAGGTATTCCAACAAAAACTAAATCGTAAGAAAAACAAACAACAAACAGTATTTCAAAAGTAGCTGTTTCGCTGTGGAACATGTAAAATGTAAACAGAAAAAATTAAAATATTAATAAAAAAGTACCTACGCTCGTAATGCAGAATACACACAATCGTAAAAATTCTAAACGAATCGAAACGCAAAATATCAATATTTCCAATCAGAGAAAATTTCCGTTCGAATCGAAATGCAGAATAGGGGTGATTATCTGCGAAACTCAACACTCCTGATTACTTTTGGTACATGCCGACGTCTACACTCACCTTATATAATATGTTTAACTTGTACACCTTTCTCCCCATTTTTTGTGTTTTTAATTGTGTAGTATAATGAAAATCATTATTTAATAATGATTTTTGTACAAACTAAAAAGCATAATACAATTACATTATTTGTATCTGTAATATAATATTTTGGCAACCTTTATTTAAAACACGTAGTTTTAGGACTTAAAGTTATAACGAACAGTACAAACCATATTGGACCATTTTTAGCATAAGCATGTACAGTTACAGTGTATAAAAGTTGTATTCGAAGTATAAAAATAAATGTGTGAAAAGAAGAAAACGTGAAGCCTTCCTTCCGACCTTCAGTCCTACAACTAGTCAGGCATCAGACAGTGAACCAGCAGAGTTTATAAATATTAGTAAGACTTATTTAAGAATGAAATATATATAACTTTAAAATATTTAATTTAATAAAAAAGTTCTTAAAAGAATAAACATACTTACATACAACATATCTGTTTTTAAATTGACTGGTCTGCAATGGGTTATTATTTTCAAAAAAGTAAGAACGAATCGTTGTCAAAACAAGAACGTTTGTTGTCGAAATTAGATCAAATCAAGTACAAACGTGCTTAGCTCACTTTTGACAACGGATGATATCGATTTCGGTGTTTTTCGAACGATTTTTTCCCTCTGTGTACTCTGATTTTAAGACGGTTGGCCGGACATCGACTCAGAGAGTAATTCTTAGGCGATTTAAGATCGGCAGAGGGCTATGTGTTACAAAATTCAAACTAACGAATAATCTCACCTATGTTCGTGTAGGATATTAAAATGTCAAAGCATTATCGATAGTTGTTTTTAACAAGTAAGAGCGCTATGTTCGGCGGTGCCAAATCTTATTAACCCTTCATCACGTGTAGGTATTATGAATGGGCAAATGCAAAAAATAATTATTTTTTTTAATATCAATCGCGGTCGATTCATATATATGTATATATAGATTTTAAGCAATCGATATATCGAAACATTATCTACAGCTATGGACAATATGAAACTGTTTACAAAAATTTTCAATTTTCCCACTTGACACCTAAGGGTGTGAATAAAATCTTGTTGCTATAGACTTGCAAATACCTTAAATGGAATAAAATCAAATGCGCCGTAATAATCAATACAAACATTCGAACAGTCTATTCGTTGAAGGCTGTGACGGGAAGATTTTTTACAAATTTATAACAGAAAATTTAAAACCTGAGTTAAAAAAATATATAAATTAAATTGCAAGAAAAAACATTGATATATCGATATATTGCAAAGTAAAATATCGACGATTTATATCGATTGATTTATATATCGATATTTTATGTAAAGGTATTTGAAGTCTTAGAGAACTTAATTTATTTTTACGTTAAAAATTTTTGTACATAAAGGTTTTCTCCCAATTAGTCCAATTTTTTTCGAATAACTCGAAAGGCATGTTATAAACACAAATATAATAAACTAGCTTAAGCCTGGTCTGCCTCGCTACCCCAATCCTACCATTTGCTGTTTTTAGCTCAAAAGTGTTTATTCAAGGTTAAAAATATTCGAATCTGAAGGAATTCTGTTTAAATTATACCCAAATTGGCCCAGTAATTTACTATTAAACGCATTTCCCGGTTTACCCGCTTTTTTAAACTCTTTTAGTGTCAAAGTTTTTTTTTCTCAAATAGATGTCTGTATAATAGTAGAAGCTAAAACAGACCTTTATTTGAATCCTATAAAAGTTTAAAAAAGTACCATTTTTATCCCTATAAGTATATACACATTTCCAAAAACTACCAAATATATATTCATATTTTTTGCAGAAGCGACGATCGCAGTTAAAATTATCTTTCTAAATTTAATGGTTTTGAAGTTGCAAGGGGCCCCAAAACAGTACCAAGAATTAATTTTTGCCCGTTTTAACCCCCTAGTCACTCGAATTTAAAAAAAGTACCTGACACCTGTCCGCTTATTATCGAAGTAAAAAAAAATGCTTTATAAATTTTGTTTGTGTCTTGTTTAGTTTAGCAAATATAAGGCTACCAATTTGTCCCTTTTTTTATGCTTTTTACTCCCTAAATATATGACTTATCACAAATTCCATTTTAGTAAATCGTTACAACGGTAGAGGAACCCACAGTCCATTTTTCATGTCTCTAGCTGTTTTCGTTTGTGCTGTGCGATGATGAATCGGTCAGTTTGTCAATTATGATCGTGGTTCTTTCACTTATTTAGATGGAAAGTGGGCGTGGCATTTAAAATTTTCAAAAAAAAAATTAAGCCTATTGTTCCTTTTCGACAATCAGTAACATGTTGTAAGAATTTCAAAAAAATCGGTCCAAGCTATAAAATACATACAAACAAACATACATTCAAAGTTTGCTTCTTTATATACATATACATATATAGATATGACCGTATGTTATTCAAAAGCTGAAAAATATTAACTTTTGTGTAAAAAATTAAAAAAGCAAAAAAAGGCAGTAGTCTTTTTTTGCTTATATCTCAGACGGTTATATATGGATATTGCCGTTTTCTCGTGAATATTTTTAAACGTTTGATACTACATTGAATTCTGTGTGACCTATTGGAGCTACGATAAGTTTATTTCAACCGATACACGGACGCAATTCTGTTGATAATTGGGGATTGAATCACGAAGCGGAAAGCGAATCACGAAAAATGGCTTCAATGTGAACATGGTATTGCTTTAACAGAAGTGTACTCTTTATTGGATGTTTATTGGTATTTATGTAAGTAAAAATTTTAAATGTACAAGATTGGTCATTTAAGTTGTATTTAAGACTCTACTGGAAAACGGAATTTTGTATTTAAATAGACTCAAAGTGAAATTTATATTAAATTTGAATGAATATTGTTGTGCCGTCGGTTGCCGGTGATTTGGTTTTTGTTTCTCTTTAAAGACATAATCATAAATATAAATTTAACAACTCCCACAGTGGACTTTTAAACAATTTACCAAGCCTTCTAAATAAAAGTTAGTAAGCATGTGTCTGTGTGTTTGTATGCATGTATGTAAAAGTTCTCTTTTGTGTGCAAAAACTTAATATGTACAGAATCAGCACTCATGTTAATGTGTGTAAATTCCTTAATTAGGGAATGTATTAGAGATATTCATTAAATACCTTGTAATTTTACACAAATTTACTGTAAGTGTTTATTCTGATTCTGACTTTGGCTCTGGCATTTTTGCAAATATCTAGATTGAATAGATACCTATAAAGGGAACTTATGCTGTTCCTGTTGCCCTCGTTTATGTTAGGGTTTTATATTTGGTATGCATTTTATATTGTAGTTTATGCCATTGGATGTAAATTTCAATTAAAACATTGTTTGTGAAACACATATAAACAGTGTGTGATAACATAACCATAGTTCTAAAATTAAAAGATACATTCATACATATATGTATACAGTAGCGAGCATAAAGTTAACTTAATTTTGTCTCTAATATAATAAAAATGATATTGTATTTCTTGTAAATAGCGAAACCACTTTCATACATCAATATTTATAAAAACTGTTGCTTGTTTCTGTCACTCTGGCATTGCAGAAGTTTTTAAATAGAACAAGGGAATTAAAATAATTTACATATCACAACGTGCATAAAATAAAAGATTTGCCAACAAATATTTCATATTTGACGTAAATCAATTGTTTAACTAAACAAAAACTATATCATATCTAATTTTAATTTTTTTAAAACCTCAATCTAAAATCATATACATATTGTGTACATTTATTAGTCCTGATTTACATGAGGAAATATTTGAAAGAAAAACATCTGGAATTCTCTTTTGTATTTTCTTTCGCCTTCGCACAGACGAACATTTTGTCGCAACATTCCATTATTATTTTTGTTAAAACCACACAAAACAACAACAACAAAAAATAAATAAAACAAAGAAATGTAAACAAAGCATAACTCCGAATACCGAACACATAAACGTTTCCCCACCCGTAATTTGCTAACAAACTAAATGCGTCCCTTTCAATTGTTTTCTCGTGTAAACTCTGACTTAAAAATTACATGATGACTATTAATTGTTACATTTGTGCAACAATGTTTAGGAGTATTGGAACAATTAAAAATTAATTTTTTTTAATTAGGTGAGAGGTTTGTTATGTTTGTATGTAAGTTATAAATTTTTATGATATTAAAAATTTTTTGAAATGATAATTAGCAAAACTTTTGAATTAAAAAAAATTAATTTTGGAGTTGGTAAGCAATATGCACGCTTATTGGAATCTATAGATATACATATAAGCAATTATAAGTATAATTTTAAGATGAAAAGATATATTTACATTTTTTATTCATATATGTGTTTAAAACAAAAAATTTATAGTTTCGCCGATACTAGCCGAGTTGAATGTATTTTCGAAACCAGCTACGGATTTCATTATCAGCACTCTTTGATCGGTGATTGGTGTTGGATGTAAATATTATCTATTTAACTCACAGTTTATTAGGAAATAAAGTATGGTGATTGATCAAAAATTATTATTCATTCATTATCACAATAAAATTTCTAAGAAATTTAAAATGAACTTGAGCCAGAATAAAACCAAAAATAATTGTCTTGAAACAAATTAAAGTTCGTAATTAAAAAAAACATTTATTGAAAAATTATTGTAGATATATTAGTTTGTCATTACGTTTGTAATTTCTACAATATTTTTTTGCGACCCTTTAAAGTATATATTTTCTGGATCCATATATATTGGGAGGTCGGCTTAGCAATTGAGATTCTTATATAAGTCTGTTTAGTCTGCACAGCTAAATCCATTTTAAAACTTAAGGTATTTGTTTTGTTTTTAATGCAAAACCAACAACTAAGTATTAATTATAAAACAGAAGAATTCACATGGTGCGCCATGTGAATACATGTATACAAATAAAGAAATTTAAGATCTAGTCATTATAAATAAATACGTAAATGTTAAAAAAAATGTAAACAAATTCTTGCAGAAGGTTTTTTAATATTTATATTTGCTGCAATTTAATTGCCCGGTATTGTACAACGAGTCTAAATCCTTTTCTAAAGTTTATTGGACATTCGTTTAATATTTGGCTCCAATTGACATTTAATAGCTTTTGTGTTGTACTGGACGGTATTGTGTTGCTTTGTTTGACACCCTTGATACAATTTCTAAGCATAGTATTGTTGTTGTAGTTAATATGAAGTGTTATTAATTCTTATGGTATGTATATGTATGTATGTGTGTGAGTTTTATATAAAATGGATAAACTTCATACGTAGGTCTAGCTGTGTAAAAGTACTAAAGTCTTTGTTACACCATACAAAAAGTCCAGGAGCTTTAATTTTATGCCCATTAAATAGATTTACGAGATACTTTGTTTGTTGTGCTTTTGCAAATTACACACATGTCTTTGTCGACATAAATTCATATAAAGTACAAAAATGTATCTGTTAAATTACTTTTATGAATGCGTTTGTATGTATTTATTACTGTTTGTTTTTGTTTGTCAAAGTTTTAATGCCATTTAGATTTTGTTATGTGCGCGTTTAATAGGCAATTTGCGCTATCAAAATCTCATATATAATGACTTTGATAATTTTGTTTACTTCAGATATAAAACTCCAATTCAACACCGCATTTCTCCAAACAGGCAAACATATTAAAAACATATAAAATATACAACACTCTGAGTAAAATTAATGTACTTTTCACCTTGTTTTTAGAACTTTAAACAAAGTAAAATAAGATAAATAATGATTATTATGACACTGATGATTATATTTGCTACAGCGTATGCTTTGATAAGTTTCCATTCAGAACAATTTTTTTAGGAGCAATACAATGAAGCATATTATCTTAAAGAGGCCTATTATTTTATTTTTTATTTATAAAATTTAAGAAGATTTTTTTCGAATTGCCAGTAATTAAACCTGGAGTAAAGATTTATATTAAAAATACACCACCAGACTATGTAATAGACAATTTGTGCAAATTAAATGCGGTTTGCTTATCAAAATAGACAACGGAATAGAAAACAATGGACAAATTAATAAAAAAAATCTGAAAGTTTATTTCTTTATTCTCATTTATGCAGCTTTTCCAAAAAATATTCAATTTGTTTCTGTGTTACTGTGTGTTTTGACATATAACGACCAAAAGCTTTAAAATTGTATTATTTGGAACAAACACACAATCATTGTATAACTACACAAGGTGGTCCTATAGACCCAGCTGATCGTCAGCTGTTTCCCTCAATTAAAATTCATATTGTCAACATTTTTTTGTTTGTTTTGATTTTTCATTTTCGTTTATACAAAAATTATAGTAAACTGTTGCTCTGTTTTTTCTATTTGCTTTTTTTTTGTGTTACTGTTTTTGACATTACGAATTTTTCTACACAAACTTTGTTGGTGTTGTGTTTGTTGTAGCGATGAGTTTACCTTGTCTAGTTATACCATGATCACAATTCTAACAACATTTTTCTAAAATTTTTGGTAACAATTCACAATTTAATCAAGTTTAAATGTTTTTCTTTAAGCTCTGGATCAAACTACTGTGCATTTAGCAGATACATTGGCGAATACCAGGCTAAGCAGTTTTTTAAGTACATATTACACACAGGATTTGTTTGGTAAGGGGCCACAGACATTATATGATTCAGAAAATCGTTTGATGTCAATGGTACTAGGTTTGGTAAATCAGGTAAATGGTTTCATGAAACTGATAAAATAATTCTTGAAATTTGCTGACATGTATTTAATAATTCAAAGTGGTTTTCGTAAACAGAGTTCATAACAAGTATGATTTGTATATTGAAGAAAGGATATATAACAGAAAGTTTAAAGAATATATGTGGGTGCTACATATTATGTGAAAACATAAATTTGGTTAGGACAGACGGGAGCTTTACCAATTATATGACTGAAGAGTGACTCATAAGTAATTTAAATCCAAACCCAAATCAAACCAAAAATTAAATTGCGGCTCATATCATATCTTCTTGTTAAAAAAACTTATTTTACTTGTTGACCTGGCCTATAAAATTTAACGTAATCAGTTTTACACGTTATATTTTACACATATTTTGAATTTTCATTATAAAACATATATCATACGAAGTCCCATATATAAAAGAGTAACGTTATTGACTGACTGACTGTGGGTTCTTCTCCAGTTGTATAAATCCACTAAAAGGGGTGTTCTGGAAATTCAAATATTTAGGGGGTAAAAAAAGGGAAAAATCGGTAACATTATAAAAACCAAACAAGATACAAACAAATTATAAAAAGCATTATACTCTACTCAAAAAATAAACGGTTAGGTGTCTAATACTCTTTTCAAAGCGCCTAGGGGGTAAAAACGGGTAAAAATTAAATGTTGGTACTTTTTTGGGGTCCCTTGAATATCTAAACCAATAAAATTAAAAATGTTATTTTAACTGCATTCGTCACATCTCTAAAAGATTTGAATACATTTTTGGTACTTTGTGGAAATTTGGTACTTTAAAACAAATTTTTTTTTTAATTTTGACAGAATTTATGAAAAGCTTAACTTCAGCTTTTATTACTATTTAGACAACTATTTAAGAAAAAAAAGGAAAACTAGGAAAATGCGTTTTATAGTAAATTACGAGGCCGATTTCGGACATAAAAAATAGTATAACATAATAAAATTTTAACAACAATAGTAATGGGTAAGAGGAAAGGGAAAATTCGGGTAAACGGGTGGTGAAAAAGTACTTTTTCAACTTTTAAGGTACTTTTTTACATTTTTGCAGTTAATGAGTCTAGAAACGCAAAATTGGGGCTAATCGCTCCTAATTAAGATAAAAAATCATATAGGGGACGAAAAAGTACTTTTTCAATTTTAAGGGTACTTTTTTACATTTTTTGAGTTTATAAGTCCAAAAATAAAAAAAATAGGGCCAATTGATCCTGACTGAACTAGAGAATTATATAATGGGCAAAAATTTATTCAATCAGATTTTATGGTACTTTTTAAATTTTTTCTTTACGTATCAAAAATATGATTTTAGGAACTGTTGACTGACCCAGATATGAAACTATATAAGAGGGAGAAAAGGTACTTTTACATTTTTATCATGTTTTTTTTTTGCATTTATATATCCAGAAATATGAAGTTAGGGATATTAATTCAGGTTGAAAAAAAATATTTATTGTGGCAAACTGTACTTTTTTAAATTTAATAGTTTTATTTCATTTTTGGGTTTTTTTATTCTAGAAATGTAAAATTAGACACTATTAATCCAGATAAAGTTAATAATAGAATAGGGGATAAATTGGAATTTTTCATTTCTAAAGTAAACTTAGATACAAAAAATGTATATTTATAATAAGCCCAGTTTATATAGACAGAATATTAGGTTAATACGGAACTCAATTGTATAATAAAGGTAAATATGAGACAAAACAAAATCAAATAGTGCCAAACTTTGTCCTTATATTTCTTTTAATTTTTGTAGATAAAATAATCTAGACAAATAAAAATTATTAATTTGTATATATGTACAATGTTTTAAAAAAAATACAAATTAGCTAAACAGAACTTGAAGGTTAAATAAATATTGAAAAGTGCGCTAACGATGTAGCGGGTTAAAAGCTAGTATACTTATAAAGTTGTTTAAAAGGCTTACTATCAAAAAGAAAAATTTTCTTTATAGCTTAAAAATCTTCTTTATAAATTAATTATTCGGTGATTGACAGATAGCAACCACTTTTTTATCTAGCCACATATTCTAACTTTAAAACGTTTTCCTTTATTATTTTTAAATCTTAAAATAAACTTCTTTCATTACCTTAAAAATTGAAAGGAGTTGGCATTATTAAGGTAAAGAAGGAATTCTTTAGCCAATAAGAAAACGATTGCCAGAAAAAACTTTGTTTTTGTCTTTTTTGCTAAATTCAACCTTATCCCTTTCCCAACAACAAAACTTTTTAGTGCCAAGTTATTTTACAGTTTTTTCTTCAAAATATCTTAACTTCAGCATAAAGCAAATAAAGAAATTCCAACAAGTTAAAAACTACACAAATATACACGCACAAATTCACTCAAGTCAGCAATGTCTTCTTACCAACGACAAGTTGGAAAAGTTTTATGTATATATGTATCTATGTATGTATATTTTTTATTCGTTTTTTATTTCTCTACCATAATCAAAACCATTTCTATAACGATAACAATTCTCGTAATACTATCGCTATCGTCTAAACGATAATGCGCACATAAATGCGCACTAAAATCAATACAAGGATACACAAAAATCTTAGAATGTCTCTATAAAAATAATGTGACCAACTACGTATGCAATTTTTAAATATTTAAACTGATTTTAATTGTTTTGTTACACTAGGTCGTAAAATTCAAAACCAAAGTTAAATATAACAGTGAAAGCTTAAATTTAGGTGTATACACAAACGTGAATTTAGATCCAATATAACTTTCAATATCCCAGCAAAATCTCAGACTGGTTACTTATTTTATTTACAACTAGTTAAAACTAATTACACTTGTCCGGTCATGTTATTTTTAATACCTATACTATGTATACATATTGTACAGTAATAAAAGATATTTTAATTTACCTTTTAGATTAATACAGTACAATGTGTTCGTCCTTAGACACTCTATATAACTTTATGTGACAAAAATTTAATAATTGTTGCACGGTAACATTTTTACCAAATAATGAGTAATAAAAGCATAATGCAGTTTTATTTTACACGTACAAAGATTAAAGTTTGGAACATTTTTATAAAGCCAATAAAACAATTTTGCTATACAATAAAAATAGTGCTGTACCCCAAGGAGGGCGTTGATGCACATGCGCTTCCTTAATAATAAAATGAAGAAATAACATAAAACATATAAAGAAAATTGTTACGCTGTATTTATAAAAACAATGTTTATACATATCTATATATTTTTACATAAGTACGTATTACATATGTATATATAACTTTAAATTTGTCAACTTTATTTCAAGAAGGTTTAATAAATATATATAATAAAGGTCGCATATAAAAATTAAATAATTAATAGTTTTAAGTATACTTAACATAAAATTTGGTTTAAATAATAGTTATTGCGCTAATTTCATTATATATTCAGTTTAAAATGACTCCAGCTGAATGTTACTTCAACGATACAACGCATAAATATAAATTCATGAGAATAATTTTTAATTTAAATTTTAATCGAGTCCAAATAAAGATAAAATTTAAAATTACAAAACTTAAGTTAAATATAAAAAAGTGAAGTCTTACAGTCATACCTAATAAAACATTATATACCTGTCAAAATCTACATGGTCCGTCGGCGATAACGCGTACTTGTTCAAAATCAAATTAGGTCGTTTGAAAATGAAGTAGCTGTAGAATGCAAAATAACTGCCCATTATTGAATTTGTTAAACAAATATGGGCAGAGATGATCTACATACATATATAGTAGGAATTGGCAAATGCAAAAATATATCAATCACGTATGTGATGGATTTCGATTTCGACTCAAAAACGAACTGAAATCGATCAAATGTGTGATGGGCTTATTTTATTCATTTTCCATTTTTTTTTAAAGATATGTATGTCGAAATCCATACATAAAAAATTTAAATTAAAAAATTTTATTTTAATTGATATCACCTTATAATAATCTCACCATGGTTTAGATATATTGTTTATTAGCAGAGATGTGTTTTTTTAAAAGAATGACATGGAAATAAACTAAAAGTGGAATTTGAAATCTATCGAATTACATCACAGGTTATTCGATTTCAAGACTCGATTTACTTTTTAGACCGATCGAAATCCATCACATACCTGAATATTTTTTTCAATATCGTTGCCGATATATATCGACTTGAAAATATCATTATTTCATAAAATACAGGAAAAACGAACTTTATATAACAAAAAGTAATTTTTTATTGATGTTTAATGGTTAACATAAAAATGATTAATACAGAAAACTATATTTGTGGTTAAATTACAAAGTAAGGAGTGCCCTCTGTTTGACGTGTTCACCTGTCAAACGGCTTCCACTATCGGGTACTGTCAAATTTACTGCTAAAGCAACTCTTTTCAAAGACACCGAGGAAGCCTGACAAACTAAATATCTAAGGGCGACTTTAGAAAGAACAGGCTGGCCACATACAGCTTCACATGGTTAATGCTGGGTTAAAAATAGGTTAAAAACAAAACAAAGTGAAAACGGTGAATACACCCCAACTATGAAATTGCATTTACAAATTT
This sequence comes from Paykullia maculata, assembly GCA_003055125.1. NCBI lineage: Eukaryota > Metazoa > Arthropoda > Insecta > Diptera > Rhinophoridae > Paykullia > Paykullia maculata. Next base: position 18,867 of record NDXZ01035593.1, read on the forward strand.
TCAATTTTCACATTGATGAGTTACGGATGTGAATGAAGTCTTGTTGCTGTAGACTTGCAAATACCTTTAATGAGATCAAATTAAACGCGCTGTAACTATCAATACAATCATTAGTTATTACAGTCTCTTCGAAAAAGACTGTGAAGAGAAGAATTTTTTAAAAATTAATAACATAAAATACAAAATAGAGCCCAAAAATATCGTCATAAAAATGAAAGAAAAATATTGATATAGCGTTTGAATTTTAAAAAATATCGATATATCGATATTTTTGCCCAGCCCTAATATATAGCATCGGCTTGCAAACGGCTATTTAAGTTTGTTTATTTGTTTTTATTTTTTTATGTCATGGAGTTTGATCAATTTGTCTGTGACACCGACTTATAGTTATCTTTTAACCTTTAAATTTTATATTATGTCTAAGATAAAAAAATTTAAAATAGCGTGATGAAAAATAGGCCATATACATATAAGTTAAAAAAAAATTTTATTTTTTTGCTTAGTTTTAGTTTCACGTTGATCGATTGTCGGCAATCTAATTTTGCAACAAATTAATAGCTGACAATCGGTCAATGTAAAAGCCGTTTAATTTTTTTGAATGCCCCAGAACACAAAATTTAAACTTGTTTTAAGATGTTAATGTGTCTCACAAAAATGAATATAGTCAGGAAGGTTAATTCCACATTTAATTAACTTTTTAAAATTTTATTGCTGCGAATTATTAAAAGATCATGTACATTTGGCTTACAATTCTTGCAATAAATAATTCTAATTCAAATTTTGTAAAAATATCTATATTGGCTACATACATTCTGTTCTTTTATTTAGATAAAACCAACCAGCCTAAGTAATTTAACCAAATTAAAAAAAAAATCTGCTGACAATATAAAACATTACATACAAAACATAATTTTTTTATACGTACTGCATTAATTTTTTCATACTAAAATTATGTTGCTACTTTTTGGAAAGCTGGAAAAATTTTAAATCCAATTACACTATGCAACAAATGAAAACTTTTTTAAAAACGCAAGGACGTGGGTCAGTTTATCCAGAAGGGTTAATTTCAAAAACTTTAGTTTAACTGTACTTTTTATTAAAAGAAAGAAATGTATTTATGTTTTTAAAATAATGAACAAAGTTAACGAATTTTACATATTTATTTAATATAAATATTAAAATTTGCATATATCTACATCTACATCGTCTGTAACCAATTGGTATACATATATATCATCGTTTATAATTTCTGGCAATTTCGTCATCAGGTATAGACGAAATGGGTCTTAAAGATATTTTAAATATATCAGATAAATAGTACAACACAACACAATAGAACAGAAAAATTTTTTTTTGTTTAAGCGTCAAAAAATTGTGAAAAACTACCTTTATTATGACCTATTTAGGGTGCCTAGGCTCTTTCAGATTGTATTTGTTTGTTTACAAAACTTGTTCATCTTTACCGTGGCTATAACTTTGCTAATATTATTAGTGAACGATTTGGATTCCCTGAAAGTTATGCTAAAAACAGTGAAAAAATATTAATTTTTTCTCTATTTTTTTAAAAATGGAATTTTTTTTTTAGAATATCATATTGACCTGGTTTGTTCATTAAACTTTTAGCTACATTGTTGGAAAATATAGTTAAGCCGTATCACCATCTCTGAACTACGCCTTTTTTTGATGGACCCACTGATTCTTAGAATCTTTCGAAGCCCATAAAAAATATGGTCACCAATCTGACCAAACTGTACTATGGTAGGGTTTTACAATCCTTTGCTAGTATAATCGAACCTATACTGTCATGTTCTTGCGTTTATTCACTGTTGCACAGTGTTATTGATTGCTGTTTAAACTCTAACATGATTTATTTATATTTATATGTTTTGTCATATTTAAGTGCAATATAAAATATTTGATTTTTCATATATGTAGTTTTTAGAGACAAATTTAAGGTTTTTGAAAACATATCTAAATTTTAAATTGACGACGTGGAATATTATTTAGACAATAAAATTCTTTAAAGTTTTGTCGTATTTGCTATTTTACTTAAATCAGTCTTAAGAAAATGAAAAACTTACGTAATGCTAGACTATATTTAAATATTACTATAAATCTTCTTTTATTTACCGTTTCGCAGTTGTTCTTAATTGTAATTTAATCATATAATAGAAGTACATACATACACATTCTTAAATTAAAAAAAACATAGTTTGTTTATTAAATAAGAAAAGTTTAGTTTTTTCACTTTAATAATTTATATGCCGTTTTTTGCAAGAACTACATATGTAGGTACTACTACCAGTAGATAACGACGGCATTGATGCTCAAATTCCTAAAGCGAATGTTTGTAAAAAAGTTTAGATTGTTATTTTTAATGGTTGGCAATAATCGTTAAAAATGAGCATTAAACGGGTGACGTCTCCTCATTGTTACATATTTTGTCTCCTTTTTTTTTATTATTTGCTACTTTGCGACAAGACTCGTAGAATCAGAATACATGAACTGAATATAAAATTCTTTTTTTTATAACTTATTTTAAGGGAGGAAGTAATATAGATATTTTATAAAAGAGTTTAAAAAAATTAAAACTTTTTATTGATCGATTTTGTGTTTTTTACTTTAAAAATGATTTTAAGTAGCGCCATAGCAACAGTTTTAAACACAAAATAAAAAGAGATAAAATCAAATAAAACTTTTTTCTTTTATGTTTTTACTAACTTTTAATGTAAATTTTGTTTTTAGTAAAATTACGTTTTTGAATGTAATTTCAGCTAAAAGCAAAAGGATTTAAACTGTATTTATTTTTACTTTAAATGCAAATGAAATTTCCTTAGGGAGGTATTTCACTTTCTACATACATATGTATAGAACATAAGAGTTCAACTGTCGTCAAAACTATTCATACCTGTTGTATTTTGTTAAATTTTATTTTTGTTTGGAATCTTTTTTTGCTTTCTTTTAACGTTTCATACATTTCAAAATTTTAATCAAGATTTTCGTGCTAGTTATATCCATGTTTCGTTTTTTAAATTCCAAACACTTGACAGTTTGGATCCCAAATCTTCATTACATTAAGTTAAGTAAACAAGTAATAGTGCTATATTCAGCTGTGCCGAATCTAATACATCCTTAACCAATGTGTAGGCGTTTATTTATAAACTTATTTATTCATAAAAATTCATTTTTGTTAAATTATTGCCTTAATACATAATTTTCCTAGTTTTTCCTTACCTTTATGTATGTATGTACATAAGTTATATAGAGGCATAGAAAATAAAATTATTCTATAGAACTAAACCTTCTGAAGAACTATTAGTTCCCTAGATATTTGTATATGTATATATATTTTTGTATAAGAGCTACCACGGCTCCTACTTTGATCCTACTGGCACCATATTATAGGATAGAAGTAATAGTTCCGCAGAAAAAAAAACTTAAAATTTGTTTCCCTCCTTTCTTTCGTGTAGGAGGTACCAAGTATCCTGCCACCCCTAAAGTATAAAGATAATAGGACTCATAATTCACTAAATATACAGGAAAATATTTATAAATTGAGGTAAAGAAAAAGAGGCAGCCGTAATTTTTTTAATTATACCTTAGCTGTTTCTGTGGTTTTCAATACCGGCTTTTTTCGATTGTTTAATACTTTATGAAGTTACTAACGAACGTTACAGAAGTAACAAACAGCATGACAAAATATAGTATGTGTGCCAACAGTGGTGAAGGGTATAAAAATAGTCACTATTGTACATGTAGTCAGGACTTTGAACTGAACAGAATGAAAAAAAAATCTTTTTCATTTATTATTTTTAGAGAATAGCACAAATGTTGTGTTGATATTTTTTTAGTGGCATTTTAATGTCCCTCAAATATGCACTTTAAAAACAAATTAAATCAAAAAGGCACAAAATGAAACTAAAACGAAATAAGATGAGCATCTTTCTTTTGTATATACGACAAAGAGTACATATTGCCAAAGAACTGTTTTAATATTAATTATACTAACAACTTTAAACAATAAATTAATGCTGTTGTTGTCGTCGTTACTGTTCAGTTTTAATTGCAATTAAATTGTTTTTCCAACTTTAATACCAGTTTATGCACATAAATTTCTTATAGCATTTATTTACAATGATTTATCAGTCATTATTCGTAATAAAAGAATAATATAAATACTTATATTAAACAAAGCAACATCGCATACAATAAAATTAAAATTATTTTTTAATTTAACAAGCATTAATAACAAAATGTCTTTACAACAAACTATAAGATTTTACATTGCAGTAATACAATTTGAACTTTATTATTTTCGTATTGTAGTGGATTCAAAATAATAATTATTTTTTTTTTAATGTTATTGGATTTGTAAGAATTCTCAGTCAATTAGTTTTTTTAAGGTCATTTTTGAATATTTCAAAGAAATAGTTTAAAAATCTACTGGTGATTTGGTATAAGCACCAGTGAAATGCAGCATATAGACAGCTTAAAACTAACAACAAACTTAAACATTTTTAAAGAATATCTGAACGATAAAAAAATAAACCTTTGCTATTGTTATTTCTGTGGCAATAAATAATAATAACTTAAGTCAAAATTTTGTGTTTTAAGATATTAAGAGTTATGTCTAAAATAAATTGTGTTTGGTTTTTAACTGTTAATTTTATAAAAAAACAAGTAAGAGCGCTATATTCGGCTATGC
>NDXZ01035597.1:0-12642 GCA_003055125.1 Paykullia maculata
CACCCCACAAATAATAGTCCAACGGTATCAAATCGCAGCTCCGAGGTGGCTAAACGACATCAGCTCTGCGGCTGATAATGCGACCTTCAAAAACAAGGCGCAAATCATCGATTGTAGCTTCGGCTGTGTGGCACGTAGCGCCGTCCTGTTGAAACCAAATGTTGCCAATATCCTCCTCTTCAATTTTTGTTAACAAAAATTCGTTCAATATGGCCCGATAACGATCGCCATTGACTGTAACGGCCACTCCTTGCTCATTTTCAAAGAAAAATGTCCCAATTATGCCTCTGGACCAAAATCCGCACCAAACAGTGACTGGTTTTGGGTGTATCGGCTTTTCAATGTATGCGTGTGGGTTTTCTGCATGAAACAATTTTGCTTGTTTACATACCCGCCAAGATCAAAATGAGCTTCATCTAAAAAGATGATTTTTTTTTGGCAAAATCGGCATCTTCTGTAAGTCGATCGCAGGCCCACTTACCATGATTTTCAATGTCGCAATATTTTCCAGCGTTGTTCAAGCGTATACACAACCATATTCGTTCAGCGGAAGGATAAAACTAATTATCTGTCAAATCAGACATGAGCTAAGTGTTACCGAGTGTTACTAAGTGTCACGAAATAAGCACTAGTTGAAAAAAAACGTTAGATGGCGGACCCTTTATGTAATATCGAAAATAAAAAATCTTTGGAAAAACTGTTCTTTCAAAATCAGCAGTATCAGTTCATAAAGAAATAAAAGCAAAAAAACTGTTAATGTCTTGTTTTAACTTTTTATACAAACATCCGCTTTTAAATAACCTACAGGGATATTCCTTCTGAATCTTTTGTTGAAATCGGCAAAAAATTGGCAAAACGATGGACGATTAAATATATATAGAAAAAAAATTGTTAAACATAATCAAGGGGTCTAAGCTCACATTTAGTCATATCTTGTCACTTTTGAAAAATATTGGTTCAAACTGGTGCCTATGGAAAATGGTTCTAAGTTCCGAAATAAGTTCAATGTACCTGTTCAAGAGTTCTTCTTTATTGTTAGCCTCAAATGTCTGTGTAAGATATGTCTCGGAATCATTTCTGTTGTTAGACTGATTTGGGCCAAACTGAAAAACCAAACTTTACTGTAAATATTCCCTAAAGATGTAACAAACAAATATTTAGGTTATTTAGCAGCTGATGCAATTACAGTTTATATTATATTGTGACACATCCTTAAATAGGGAGTAGAATATAAAAGAAAGATGATATAACATACAAGGGAGAAAAGTCGTTTCTTTGCAGTATTGCAATTGAACGCCATTTTACACGACAATTTTTTATTTGTAGATTCTAGGCTAATTGGTTGGTTGGTTTACGTTGTAGTTTGCCACACTCGCAAACTGTCGAGTAGAGTCTCATGACTCCGTTTTGATATGACTACACCACTCGTTGTATATGCAGTACACCCGGCCATGGGCTCCCAGCCCGGGGAAATATAAGTACTAGATCCACCCTGTTGCCGTGAGATATCTCAGCAGGTCGTTCAACCTGATCTCAGAAATCTCACTAAGGTCCTCCAGCATGTGGTTACTCAGGAATCTGTGCCTCCTGACAGATAGGCCGTGGCATTCGCAGAGAAGATGAAGAAATTACTCATCCCTCGTCTTATCCTCACAGCTGCGACAGTGGTCGTTATAGGGGACGCCGAGTCGTTCTGAATGCTTTCCTAACATCCAGTGACCCGTCAATACTGCCGGCAACCTTGATATGTCCTTTCGACCATGAAGAGTTGCTCCGTGCGTCCTAGGCTAATTAGTAAATTTTTTTTCAAACATGTCTGCAGTTTATCCAAAAGCTGCATTATATTAATTTTTTGTGAGTAAAAAAAAAGAAAAAAGTTGGTCGTCTTTTTTGGCTTATATCTGAGCCGGTTATTGATGAATATTGCGTACTATAGGAGCTACAAAAAGTTGATTTTAACCAACACACGGATAGATCTATAAAATATTATTGAAAAATGGTGTCATATGTACGAAGTAGTTGGTAAAATGTAGGGTGTAATATAGCTCACATTGACTGACCATATCTTGTTTTATTTGTTTGTTAACGCCGACATAATACTGATAAAAATTAAAACTAAAGACCATTGAGAATATCGTAAAATTATATATATAATATTAATTTTAGCTTATTTTGGCTTTAGATGGTTTAAATATGTAGTTTCTAGATGTAGATAAATGTAGAGATATATATGGTTTTTACATATATCTGATTATAGGAAAAATTCAATTGAATTTATTATAAATATTTTTTTGAATTGTACATTTTAGGTCAAATGGAAAATCAGAGTTATCAAGAAAATCGCATTTTTAAAACCGAACAAGGCAAATATTTAGCAGATAGTAAGTGTTTTGATTAATTATTCACATTCAGGTGTGGATGTATTTGAAATGGATTTAAACATTTTCTTCCCAATCTCCTTAAAGATTTAGCAGAGCCCTTAATAGAAGCTTTAACCCAAGTTGCACACAAACACCCAAGCGATCCTTTACAATACTTAGCGAATTACTTACATAGTTATGCGTCATCCCGCAGTACAAACGGCAGAACCTCAACACCAGCAGCCGTACATTCAGGCAGCAGTCAATCCAGTTCCACAACTTTAGCCTCCACAAAACAGCCGACACCACCCGCAGCTGCAACCCCAATGCAGAGACGAACGTCACTAATGAATGGTCATGTCAACTATGACAATATTGAGGAGGATGTAGCGCAACCAATTGATGAGTTCGAAGAAGAGGGCAATGACTCTGAAGCAGAAATGTCTAAAAAAATGGATGAACGTGATGAACATGGCCAAAGTATTTTACATTTCGCTTGTGCCAGATCGCATCGCCAAGGTGGTCTTATACAACTGATCGATGAATCTAAAACCGACATAACGTATCGTGATGAATTGTATCGTACCGCAAGAGATGTGGCACTTCAAGCCAATCAAATGTCCAATGCCAAAGAAATTGATCGCTACATTATGTCGTTGGCAATAGTGGGTAAGTATTAGAAGGAAAAGTTACAAATTTGTTAAAATTTAATTCTTTTCATTTTTAAGGCGAAATTAAACCTTTTGAACACTTTGCCATTGCCGGCTATGATCATATCATGGATGTTTTGGATGATAATGATACCCCTATAATAGAAGTGCTGGAAGCTCGGGAACTTGAGGAGTTGGCATCGTATTTAAGAAAACTTAGACCATTAGAGGTAACTTTCTTAGTTAATTTCTGATAGTGTTTATGTCACTATGTCAGTTGAAACTTGAAAAAGAAAACATAATAACAATTTTGTAGATAAAAGTTTTCCACTTTCTTCTACTCTGTATAAGTTCTGAGCAAATATTTGCATAAAACTTATGTTAAATTGTTTTGAAAAACCTTAAAATAGTTATTAATAAAGTTAAAATCAACTATTAGGCCGAAAAACATTTTTTTTTTCATTTACAGCAAAAACTAAATTTAAATCTGAAATTATAAAAAAAATTGTTAATTAACCATAAAAACAAAATAAAAAGTGGAATATTTTAAAATCAAAGAAACATTGCAACAACAACACGCTAACGTAAATTTGGTTTTTTATAAACAAGTTGGCTGCTGTCATTTTACATTTTAAATATATTTTTCTTTTCTTTTTTAAATGGGTCTTCCGTAAATAAGAGTAAATTTATATAATTTTACAAAATAATGGTGGCATAAATACCTATAATATATCCTTGAGTGAAATTCGAATTATTATTGTTTATTTAATTATTATTAAAGGAACTGCGCGAAGAACTACATCAGATGATACGAGAGAACAATGTAAAACGTGTCAAAGAAATTTCTGATGGTCCCGATGGCAAATGGTTGATAAAGGCTAAAAATTATTATGGTAAGAAGACTATTTTTAAGAACTTTTCATATGGCTTGTCAGAGAGGTTTGAAAAATTTTATGTAAAAGTAAGTTTGTGGCTTGGTACAAGAAAACAAGGGAGACTCGAGGCTACAAGAAATTTTTTTGTTCTTATCAGCTGCTTCAATTTAAAAGTCCAAACCATTAGAAGAGAATATCGAAGTTGTTATAAAATTTCATCCAAAATATTCTTGTGAAATGTTATGTTATAAAGTTTTATATATTTTTTTTTTTTAATAATAATTTGGCTTGAGGTCCTTTTTATACCCTTTACACTTGTGGCATGGGTATGGTTTGTCATTCCGTTTGTTATTTCTATAATATTCATTTTTATTTGAAAAATATTTTTATTATAAACTCCGATATTTTGATATGCTTCGCAGATCCTTTTTTCAGATGAAAAGAACAACTTCAATTTTGAATTTTTATTTATAATTAAATATATATGACCAAAAGCCGAACAAGAACAATAATTTACTACAAATAATTTAAGGGTTTTTTAAAATTATTTTGTTTTTTATTTCGAAAATATACACAAGTAAAAAAGTTATTACTTGTTTTTGTTGTTGTTGTCTCCCAGTCGAATAAGTAATGCATGCCCGTTTATATGTTTTTCCCTTTGTGTATTAATTGATATGATATTTTTGTCAATTAGTAATTTTGTTTCAAATTTCCCAAAAAGGCATGTCTTACACACAAATATAATAATAATTATTTGATACCAATAACGACATTAGGGGACTGAGAAAACTTAATTTCAACAGACCGACAGACGGACATGGCTAAATCAACTTCTATATCTATAAAGATTCAGAATATAATAATCATGGGTGTCCGCCGGCAAAATATACTACTCGCAGTAATTCCATTGTAATCCTGGTTGTATGTGATGTGGCACCGTTTTGTTGATACCACATGTTCATCAAGCCCAAAGCATTCAGTTGTGGCGTTAAAAAGTTTTCAATCATATCACGATATCGCTCCCTATTGACAGTTACCGTTACGCCGTTTTCAGTTTCAAAAAAGTAAGGTCCAATGATTCCTCCTGACCAAATTGCACTTCGGATTGTCACTTTTAATGGATTCAAAGGTGACTGATGAATAACTTCAGGTTTTTCCATTACCTGTTCTGTTTATTCACATATTAATTCAAATGAAAATGTGCCTCGTCACTCATTATGATTTTTACATGAAAATCGGGGTTGTCATGGGCGAGCTGTAACATCCTATTGGCATATGTACGGCGGCGTAAATGGTCTTCTGAAAGAAGCTCTTGTGTCAACTGAATCTTAAATGGATACAAATGCAAATCCTTGTGCAAATTGTGGCTAAAGTTGTTCTTTGAAGACCAAGCTCCTGAGCACGGCATCGAATTGAGGTTAATGCATTGTTTTGAACACTTTCTTGAGCAGCAGTAATATTTTCAGCCGATCTTGCAGTACACTGTGGTCCATGCTTGGGCCTATCAGCTACAGTTTCTCTTTCTTCAAAATCATTCACTACATGATAAATAGTGCGTCTTGTTGGCACGTTGTTTCTCCCAAAAATTTCACATAACTTTCTCATCGTCACAGTAATCGATGATTGATTTTGATAAAATGTTTTTAAGACAAAAGCACTTTGGTTTACCAAATATTTTTCCACAATAAATTTGCCACATCTCTGCTTTATGACTGCCAAACATGAACTGTCAAGACTAATGTTTATTAAAATAGCGGCAAAACAAAGTAGTATACCTAGCCGGCGGACACCCTGTATATATACTTTATGGGGTAACAAATGAATATTGTAAAAATTGCTAACAAAATGAGAAACCTATACTATTACCCTTGTCATCTGTGGTGAAGAGTATAAAAATCATATAGAAGTAATTAAGATCATAATATACGTTTACTTCTTAATTAGAGAAAAATATAATAATAACAATTTACTAACTAAAAAAGACCGCATCTTTATTAACAATGAAAAATGTTTTAATATAATTTTTTTTTCACATTTATTTATTTTTTTTTGATTTTTAATCATGAGTAAAGTTTTTATTTTATTTTATTTAAGCACTTCTGCGTTTGTGGGTAAAAATAGCTACTAGATTACTGACGGACTTAATTGTTAAAAAAAATATATATTGGAAAGTCATTTCTGAAGAGCTTATTTTGATAAATCGAAAAATGTTTTTGTCTAAAAATAAATTTAATTTAAAATCAAGTTTTTTAAGTTCCCAAATACACTTCTCCCAGAGAAATGTTTGCCACACATTACAACAAAAAAACTAATTGGCTATAATTATGTGTGCATGTGTTTCAAGTACGAGTTCTAGGCAGTTGGTAAAGGAAATAAAAAAAAAATCATTTTTATAAGAAATGGCTTGAAAAATTCTTAGAAAATATTTTACCAAACAGCACCTAGAAAGTTGAATTTTAAGTTGTTAATTTCTACTGGCATGACAAGTTTAGAGTAATTAAAAAAAAATTACTAAATTCATTGCCAGTTAGGCATTACTTTCTGTTTTAAAAAAATTTTGATGGTAACGACTGCTCATTACTATGTAACATAGAAAACAATGACGTTAAACTCTTTTGATAAAAAAAAAAAAATTTGACGATTTCTCATTATTACAAAAATGTTTAATAAATTCGAAAAACAAAATTTCTTTTACAGGACGCACTGCTTTGCACATAGCAATTCTTAAGGAATCCACTGAAATTGTTGAACATTTTGTTAATCTCTGTCCAGAAGCACTCAAGATGGGCGATAATGTAAGTTAAAAAAAAAATCTTTAAAAGATTAGCTTTTAGTAATATACACTTGATTATGTGTTTTTTTTTATAGCTGGAACGCACACCGCTACACTATGCCATGGGTACAGATACTATTGAAAGCATAAGTCGTATTCTAATACAAAAAGGTGCCAAGCGTACGTTAAAAGATTTAAAAGGTCGTCAACCGAGTTACTATTTTATAAACAAAGCCGACATTTTACGTTTGCAAGAGGAAGAAGACGAAAATCGTTAAGAAATACTAATAGTTTTTCTTAATTTGTTGCCTAATTTTAGCAAAACAAAATAAACAGGAAAAATTCTAAATTTACATTAAAGAAATTATTATAGTATTAAATTTAAGTATTTTTTAATAAAAATTGTAGTGTCAAATATTATTTAGATTTAAACAATAATGGTCACACAAGTGCACTTAACATTTTATTTTTATAAAAATATTAGTTTAGGGAAGTAATGACAAAAGTGCCCTTTTAAAGTGTACTTTTTTATTAAATGAAAAAAAGCTAAGGTTGAAAATGGTGAATCTCACCGATTTACAAGTGTTTTTTTTTGTTAGAAAAGTAAATAAATTCAAAAAATGAAAATATGAGTAAAATCTGTTAATTTGTCTTAAGAAAATGATTAAATAAAATCGAAATTTACGTGCAAAAATTAATTAAAAAATGTATATGGGTCATTTCACGTCAGATAAGCCAACTTGAAAAATCGATTTAGATGAAATTTGCACCATAGTTAGTCCTATTAAATAGTAGCTTAGATACCAAGATCGGTCAAGAACTTTCTTAGTTAGAGGGGGTCAAAATTTAACCTTTTTGTCAACCAGGTGTTTTTTCTCATCCATGTAACTTATTAGCTATTGCTCTTAGCAAAATTTGTCCAAAGTAGTTTAGATAGCTATTTTTTTCAATATTTCCAAAAAAATTTTTTTTAAAAAATTTGTTATTAAATTTTGTACCTCAAAACAAGGATTTTAAATTTTTACCATATGCACTATTTTGAATTTTTTCCTATTTGCGAGTGTTTCTTAAACCTTGAAAATGAAACCTATACTGAAAAACTAGACAAGTTAACCTTTCCAACATGTAACATACCAAACTAAAGTTCCATAACCCCGATACTGTAATACCAAAAATATGTTAGCCCAGGAATAAAATCATTTTTTTTTGCTATAGAAATGTTTAAAAATTAAATAAACATATTGTTGTATTGGAGGTATGATATTTTAGTTAGGTATGTTACATACCGTCGGAAAGGTTAATTGTCTCTAAGCTACTATCTAATAGGACTAAGTATGGTGCAAATTTCATCCCGATCGGAAGACATCGATTTTAAAAGTTGGTCAGCTTGACGTGAAATGACCCATATATTAAGAATGATTTTTAATGATGATGATTTTTAATTTCAATTAGCAAAAAAGTTAGAGTTCACGTCTATTGGTTACCCTTTCAATTTTTTAACTTGCTATTCAGAATTTTTTTTTTCGCCCTACCATTCTTCTGAATAAACTATTTATTTTTAAACTGATCTGTCGTCATGTATTGCTGGCCTTCGGCCTTTAATAATCAGACTTGCAATGAAACAAAATACAACATTTTTTTCTTTTATTCGTTTTTTACTGATTGTTTTTACTGTTAAACTTCTGATTAGATTAAAATGGGTAAGTAGCAAAAAAAAAAAAAAATAAATAAATAAAAAGTATTTTCTTAGTATGTACTACATGCCATAAAGAAATTGCTAAAAAGAGTTCTAGGAAAATTTAGTTATGGATCACACTGTCTTAACACAATATCAGCTACAACTACAACTCCGAGTGTAAGAATCTTTTTTAAGTTTTTTCCTTGGGCCAAGGTCGGCCAATGGTTTTTATTTTCTTTGCCCCAAAAACCCAGCTATTAAAAAAATTTTAATTAATTTTTAATTTTAAGTTTTACTATAATATTGTCCTTGGTAAAAAATATAGGGGTATGTTCTGTATTTCGTGTGGAATTAAAATGTGCCGAATTATCATATCATTGTTGTTTTTTATAACAACAATTCTATGATGATTCCGCACATTTTAATTCCACACGAAATACAGAACAGCCCTGATAATGAAATGTTCCTGAATTTACCACATTATGTAGTAAAAAGAGATTTATATCCGACCACAGTTTTATTTTTCGTAACTTCTAAACTACTTATTGTCATTTTACTAATAGGGAAATCACTTGAGACGTCTTAGGCCGAAAATCACAGTTACTAGTCAACTATTTGTAAACTAAAATGATAACTATGGTTTAACTAATGTAGGCTATTTGTGCCTTTACTTACGAAGAGTACTAAGAGCTGTGAATAAAATATCATTCGCTAAACTCTTGCCATTAATTGACTTATGGCAATGGTTCATTATATTAGAATCTTCACCGACAGCCGATTCGCCCTGACTGATGTCTACTCGACATCGAATGCCGCACGTCCTTGAACTAGATGGCGATGCATTCAAACATCACCCTCATATGGGCGCGAGGACACGGGACTAACACTGGCAACTGTGTTGCCGACGGACTCGCCAGAAATGGCACGGAACTCGGAGAAGATGCGATCGACCACTTCTGCGGCATCCCTCTCCCTGCCTGCAAACGTCGCATTAATACGCCCTTTGGCACACTTGCTCAGACTAGATGGTCTGGCGAATCTGGATGCGTCACAAGGAGGCTGATATGGCCGGATATCGATGCGCGACGCACCGTACGCATTCTTGACCTGAACAGAAGGTGGCTAAGGGACATGGTGGCTGCCATCACTGGACACTGCCGTTTTGGCAGACACGCGGAAAGGATGGGACTCCCCACCAACGACTTCTGCAGAAGCTGTCACGATGCAGAGGAGGAAGAGACTATGCATCACCTCCTTTGCCTCTGCCCTGCACTGGATGACGCGCGGGAGACCTATCTCGAAGCGCGCAGATTTCATGATTTGTCGGTTCTGGCCGGGACGAATCTCGCCAACTTGGCGTCCTTCGTGAGGGACTGCGGCTGGTTCGGCGACCAAGACCCGGAAATAACGGCTGCTGCCACTGCAGCTAGACGACCTGGACGATGAACTTATCTTTCAAGTTTAGATTACTCCTTTCTCTTATATTCTTATTTCAATGATCTATTTGATATTTGATATAATTTCCTTTTTTTCTTTTTTCTCTTGCCTTTCTCTTGACAGGTATCACAAAGGGACCGTATGCATCGAACCCAAGTGAGCTGCGTCTCTGTCTTTCCTATGCCTAATGGTTTATTAATTCAATATGGCGCCCTCTAAAGGCCTTGTGGTGCATAAAATAAAAGAGCTTTTTGGGCACATTTAAAAATATAATACAAAATTTTGTGACTTTATTCTCGTAAAAGTTTTTAAAATATGTCAAAAATTATATTTCAGTTGTATGGGATGTTCCATGCCCACTTTTTACTTCTATTCTATTCTAAGCCCAACTATGAACATTGATAAAGAAGTAACCCCAAACAAAGTGTGGAGACTTGAAATGTACCAGTTCTTAAGTTACACAATAAAAGCTGTTACCTTTGTTTGGGAAATTTTAAGAAAACCTTAGTCTTAGTTCTTTCCAAGCTGAGAAATAGCAATTCAACCGTCTTGCATGATTCGAGTCACAAATTTTTAATCGACAATTATGTAAATTATTTTCGTGAGCCTCACTAATGTGTTCAACCAGTATTGCATTTAATTTTTACTTTATTAATCAAAACATAAATCTAAGCTAAAATCTAAAGTTTTTATTTTATTATCTTTATTGTTTAAAATTATTTAAGTGCTAAAAACTGATATTTATTGTGTTTAATTATATCATTAGTTGTTATCACTGGTTAGCTTTTCCAATGCCTTTGAATTTTATTTGCACTTATTTCTTTTATATTTAACTTTTATTTAATTATCAGCTGCATAATTAAGGTTTTCTAAATTGAAAATATAACATTTATGGAATGAGTTTGATTTAAAACGTCTGCTTGATTGGAAGTTGTGCGTGGTTTTAAAATATAAATTTTTATTAGAAAAAATATTAAAAGTTATTTTAATAAGGCCTTTGTCACTTTAATTTTCATTATTTTTAAATTTATCAAATTTTTTTTTAAATAAAATAAATCAATTTAAAATTAACTAACACGGAGTTATGACGGTGCAAATTGAAAAGGGTAAAAGTGATTAAAGATAATGAAATTAAAAAAAAATATATATTAATTTTTTTGGGGAAATATCCTTAAGGGTACTAAAGTTTAAATTTTGTGATAAATGTGACCTGAGAAAAAAATATAAACATAAGCCCCCCCATATTCATAACAAATTTTAAAATTTATCAATATGGGGGAAAGAGTTTTAAGGCTGAATATGCAAATGAAAAAAATATTTGTGTTAATTAGTTTAAAACAAAGTTCTTAATAATTATTAATATTATTATAATAACTTTATTATTATATATGCATATTTTTTTGTTAAGGTCCACTTTTGGGTCAAAGACACTTGCAAATTCTTTTGCTGTTCCTATCTATAGCAGTTAATTACATCGCTAAATTCAATGCAGGCGTATCAGTTGTTGCCATGACAAACGCCGAAACTACAAACCCCAACTTTCCGGTAAGTAAAGAACTTACTGACCTTTAAAAATTTTAAAGCATAAAAAGTTTCCTTTCAATTTTGTATGAAAATACTTTTTACATTTTAATGAAATACACTGCAAAATATGGAAAGCAAACATGTATAATTAATTTGCTATGCTTGGATGTAGGCTGGCAGGAACTGGAAGTTTAAAGAATATATCACACACCCAGTTCAAAAGTGACACAACTCAAAATTTTCAGTTTTCGAGTTTATATGCTTCAACTATGCACAATACAATGGTTTATCTATAAGAAAAATATCAGTGTATTTTTTTGCTTAAAAACAGTTTTGTCTTTCTTTATGTTTCAATTGGTATAGAGTTGCAATTCATAAAAGTGACTTATTTTTAGTTGTGTCAGAGTATATAATGGTAAAAGATCCCTACCCTAAGTGCTAAATAGTTTTAATTCGAATTACATGGTCCAACAGTTTATTTCGATTTCTGAAAAATTAAAAATTTTGAGTTGTGTCACTTTTGAACTGGGTGTGCGATATGTATATTTGACTGTCCAATTATGCGTTTGGCACAAAATTTATAAATTTTGTTTTTTTATTTTTATTTTCAAAACGGTTTTGAATAAAACTCGGTAACAAAGTTTTTTAGAAATCTTTTCATTTTCGCAAAAAAAAAAATTGGCATTTGAATAACCTCATGCCTAGTGTCCAATTAAACGTTTGAGCCACTGTAAGAGTAAAAAATATTTTGTTTAAAAAAGTGCCAAAAAATATGTACAATTTTAATCCCTTATACATATGAATTTAAAAAAAAAGGATCGAAAACGTTGTGATATTTGGTCGAGGAGTGATGAACGTGTTTGTTGGTTTTTAAGAATTTCCAAAAAAGAGGAGGAACCCACAGTTCAATGTTCATGCCTCTAGCCTTAGCAGTTATGCTGTACAATAACTAATGTTACTCTCTTACATATATAGATAGAAGTGGTCGTGGTGCACGAAACTTTCTAAGAAATATTAGTGTATTGTTTATTTCAGATTATTAGAAACACGCTGTAAAAATTTAAATAAAATATTTGATGAACGAGGTGGCCAGCTCTAAGATACAAATAAACAACTATTCATATATGTAGATTTGTCATGTCTTCTAGTGTTTTGTAGAATTACGGTCAAGGCTTTGCCACTGTTTTTAAAATCAAATCAGTCACCCTATATTTACAAAAGTGTTTTGCTTTTATGTTTGTTGCATCTTCTAACGCTTATAACTTTTGTAGTGCATTGAATTTGCTTACAGAAACAAAAAACGTTAGATTAAAAAAATTTAATTTTACCGCAAATGAAATAAAAT
>NDXZ01035614.1:0-11078 GCA_003055125.1 Paykullia maculata
CCCTTTGTTCCTACTAGGAACCACAGGACATAATATATATTTGTTAATGAGTAAAAATACATATACATATGTATAAATAAAAATAATGTTTTTTGAAATTAATAATTTATCACTGGGTTTGTTTAAATGGGTTAATAATTTCAATTTAATTATTATATTTAATCTTTTTCAGTATAATATTGGAAACAGGCTTGTTTAGTAAGCAGTCATAGTTCCAATTCATATTATGAATGAAAATAAGTATTAACTTATATATTCTCTTCTTTAAACTTTCTTTGGCGTTTACACAGCAAAACTCTTATTACTTAATTTGTGTTACTTTTTGTTTGAAATTATACACACAATTGTTGTTTTACATTTTACGAA
This sequence comes from Paykullia maculata, assembly GCA_003055125.1. Classification (NCBI taxonomy): domain Eukaryota; kingdom Metazoa; phylum Arthropoda; class Insecta; order Diptera; family Rhinophoridae; genus Paykullia; species Paykullia maculata. The sequence continues at coordinate 367 of NDXZ01035614.1, forward strand.
TGACAAAACTAAACAGCTTTTAAGTACAAGCGAGTTTGTACTGCTTTGATTCTCTTCTCTTTCTTTTGCATACAAAATAATAAACTTAAAAATAAAACTTGCATAGTCTAAACAGATCAAAGTGTTATAACTATAATTTGCCAGTAATGGTAAGAGGCTAGTCGTTTTCCTTTTTCTATACGGGCAAATTACGGCATTCGATATTGAACGAAATTGCAATAAAGTCGATATCGATTTCAGTTCTTGGCCCTAGACTTATAATGTCTAAAAATGAAGTCTAAAAATCAATTCTGTTCACAAAAATTTCAAAACAAAACGTTTTACTTAAATACAAGTTTTTACCAAATGAAATCTTTATTAGTTAATCCAATCATTAAAATGATACTTATACTTAATTAAAAAACAAAAACTTCAACTGATAATTAATCTTATTAAAATGGCTAAGGAGTTCTTTATAAAACTTACAAACAATTAAAAATATTTTCATCAGTAAGAAACCTTAAATAATACTGAAATTAAAACAATATTTAGAAATAATTTAAATAAAAATATTAGATAATATTGAATGCTTTAATTTAGTATTTTCTTAAATCACAAAATTCAATACAGTATTGAGAATAATTGAGAGTATAGAACAACATTTTTTTTATTTTTTCCTTTAAATTGCTTTTGTTAATAGTAACACTGACTGACAGATTGATTCATCGTTGCACAGCCCAAACGCATAAAGCTAGAAACTTGACTTGAATTTGAACTGTGGGTTCATCAAGCACAGAATTGATCTAAAAAGGGATTTTTCGAAATTTAAATATTTAGGGGGTAAAAAGGGAAAAATCGGTTGCTAAACTAAACATGATACAAACAAAATTTAAAAAGCATTGATTTCCACTTAAAAAATAACTGACCAGGTATATGGCACTTTTTTGAAATTTGAGTGCCTGGTTAATAAAACGGGTAAAAATTATATCTTGGTACTTTTTCTTAAAACTACTAAACCAATAAACATAGACACATATTCTTAGCTACATTCGTCACTTTTTTAAAAAATAAGAATACGTTTTCGATACTTTTTGGAAATTCAAACGTATAGGAATAAAAATGGGAAAAAAGTGTGGGGGGGCAAAGCAGACCGGGTGCATGCTAATATTTTATTAACAAGTAATAAAACCAAATGTTTAAAAAATCTGTTCTGCAAAAGAGAATTCAATTAATCTTTTATTGTCCTTGATTCCGTTTTGTTTTAACATTTATACAACATGTGTATACATATATATATGTAATCATAAATCATTATCAATGTATATTAGGGTGGGTCGATATGAATGCCAAAAAATTTAAAAATCGTAGGATCGTAAATGCTTTTACAAAAAATTCTAAGCAACTTCGCTCTAGAAATTACAGGTCTAAAACGATTTTCTATCCCGCGTAAAATATGTTCTAAGTATTGCTTCACTTCATGATTTGTGTAAAATTTTCAAAAATAGAAAGAGGTTGGGAACCGAGATAATAATTCTAACTTTTTTCTTTTTTCTCCAGATTTTCCTTTTTTAAAAAATTAATATTTTTATTAATAAACTGCTATAAAATATTTAAAGCAATGAAAAGTAATATTTTAAGAAATTTTAAAATGCGTGTACTTAATTATTTTCGTTTCAGTACGTATACTTAATTATTGAAACGAAAATAATTAAGTACACGTATTTTAAAATTTCATAAAAATATTTTTATCACTGCTTTAAATTTTTACAGCATATTTTCTAATTTGCGCGGAATCGAAAATCGTTTTAAACCTATGTTTTCTAGAACAATATTGTTTAGAATTCTTCGTAGAATCATCTACCCCCTACGATTTAAAAAAAAATTCACGACCCACCCTAATGTATATACATATGTATGGTAGCAGACATAAAATTGTACTTGCATGTTGTGACATTGGTAAAAAATAATAAAGGCGCTGCCATATAGAGAAATCTCTGCTTTGATGTAAAAACTTATGTTTGACACATAAAAGTTTTTATTAAATTCAAATATGTATAATTGTTTCTATTTTTTAATAATCGTTAAATGTTAACCTTAAGCTACTAGCACATATATACAGTTAAATAAATTATTTTCTTTTTTACTAATATTCTTATATATATATTTTAAAGCATTTGTTATTTGGCTTAGAAGTAAAGCAGCACTTACTTCTTCTTTAAACTAAATTTTTTACACAAAAATATATTTTTTAGCCTTTAGAAAACTTACAGACTTGTTTGCAACATAAACATACATGCGTGTAAGATATACTTTCGATGGAATGTCTAAAAGCATAGGGCTTACACATTTCAAATACAATAAGCTTAATTGTTGTCCCACATCTACATATATGTTCATCAAAATAAAAAAACTTTTTGTGAACTTGAGCCAGGGGACAAATTACGGCATTCAATATCAATTGAAAATAAAAAATTCTATTGAATTTCCTATTTTAAATGTAAAGAAAACTCGATCGATCGAACAAAATTTCGATCGATATCAAATGCCGTAATTTGTCCCCAGAATAAAACTAAAATTAAATGTCTGCTTTAAATCTTCAGGCTTAAAAAATACTTATTTCGTATTGAATATTTTTTTTAAGTTTAAAGTTTTAAGCACGTAAAACTTAAAATTATAAATTATTTGTAAACTTAAAGGGTGGGCCATTAAAATTTTAAATTTGGTTTAAATTCATCTATTAAAAAAATCAATGAATTTTTTCCAAATATTTTGTTGTTTTGCGCTGGCTTTACAGTACCTCATCCGCTTTGTTTCGATTGAATAACACATACGCGTTGTGTTCTTATACCCACGTACATACATATGTACATTATCATGAATGTCTGAGTATCTTCTCATACAAATAAATATTTAATATATGATTTAAAAAATAATAAAAAAAAATACTCTAAACTGCATATGAACATGTCATCAATTGCAAACATAACAAAAACACCACAAGATTTGTTCAACTCACAACGCCTTTGTAATGTTGGATCGTCTGTTAAAATACATTTTTTTTTTGTATTAAATTGTGAAAAAAAGAATGTCAAATAATAATAAAGGTCATGTTCAGAAATGCAAACTCTTGGGATACAAAACAAATGAAAAAATGTAAGAAAATTATTAAAAAGATTTAAAAAAAAATTTTAAATAATAATAATTGCTTTAAAGTATAAATATAATAATACATTTAAAAATAAAGTTTTAGACGATATTCTTACAACTTTTTTTTTATAAATTTAAAAATATGTTAGTGATTGAATTAATATTCGATAAAGTGATAACTTATTAAACTTAGTTTTACGTAAAAACTTTTTCGTGATTAAAAAGCAAGGTTAATTGCCTGTTCTTATAAATTAAATACAAAATCTCATATAAGAATTTTGTTTGAATGTTATACTTAAAAACAGGCAGTTAGTTTAGCTTCTTACTTTTCTTAACACTTCCCTGCAGGAAGTCACCACTTTTGCCTACTACTGTGGTGACTTTTTGGTGATATTGTCAACAGAGCGACAATACTTTTTATTTTGCGTTTGATGAGTAGAGAAATTTTTGACAGCTGTAAAGCTATGTCAGTGGTAGGGAATTTTTCCTATTTGTAGGTTTTTTCTTAAATTTTAAAGCGTAGGGAATAAGGGCTAGATATTAGTTCCAAGTAAAATGTAGGGAACTTTTAATTTAACTATACCCTTCACCACAGGTGGACAAGGGTATATATTAGTGATCATTTGTAAACTAAATGGTAGTAGTAGTTAAACTAATACTTCATATTTACAGTGCATTGTTAGCCTACAAATTTTAATATGGATATAGATTGGTAACCCTTTTAAATTATCAAAATTTAATATTGGTACATTGCTGTAGTATATTTTAAGGTAACACGAAATTATTCCTGCTCATGTGAAAATACATAAAACCTTCAAACTAGTAGCTGTTGCCTAAATAACAGGAACAAAATGATTAAACTTTATTATTGGTATACTGCTATAGCATATTTTTTGGCAACACGTATTAGATGTTGACCAACTAATAGTGACTTAACTAATGGTTAACATAGAGCTGTGAATAAAATATCATTATCTTGTTAATATCATTGATCTTTCACATACCAGAACAATATTTAGTCCAACAATTTTTGTTCTTTTCAAGCACACACAGGCTGAATATTAACCGGCATAATATGTATACGTGTACACAGCTTTGTCTGTATTAGTGTCTTTTGTTTTCATTTGATGTGTGTCTTTCAGCCTACACATTTCAGCGAATGATTTAAAAACAAGCGCAAAAGTGTTGCCATTTGCTAAACTATTAAAAACGCTAAATCTAAAGCGGAACAAGCCAAAAGTCAAGAGGAGAAAAAACTTAATGATCTGCGAAGAGATATTGAAGCGAAAAAAAATCATGAGAAATTTAAACGTATCGGAAGGGAGAGTGGAGTTTTGGGTGGCAAAAATGAGGGTGATAAAAAAATGGATTGGATGTACAAAAGTAAGCTAAAAATTATGGGCACTTGCACATATACATACATATATACATATATATTTGTGTACTTAAGTATATACAATACGTATTTTCTTATTTATTTTATACCTTTCTAAAACAGGCTCCACTGAATTAATCAATCGATAAGAATACTTATTAGGCCGCAAAATTGACAAAACCTTTGAGATTCTACAAGTGGAGGAAAAATAAAAAGAGCATAAAAATCTTGTGGGCGTAAAACAGCATTTGAACCACGTAGAACACGAGTGTGTGCCATTTTCGATACGAGCCTATAAAAACCTGCAAAGTTCTGAGCAAATAGATCTGCAATGTAAGGTAATGGAAGATTCTTTGATGTTGATTAAGCAACACGAAATGGAATCACGCAGGAAAAATTTGGAAAATGCCGTCAAATTAAAAGAAATGCACCGTGTTTTTAAAACAGATGAAAAACTACGAAAAGTATCAAAGAAATCAAAAAAAAAATAAAAATAACAAAAAATCTATAAAGAAGCATAAGAAAAAAAGACAAGTCTTAAACAGTTTCCAGTAGTAGTAGTTTTGATGGCGATTCTGATTCAGATTTAGATAGCAAATTGACCAGGAAACTTAAAGGAGGTTTTTTAACCAATGATGAAACGGGCAGTATGGGCATGAATTTGTCAAAACTTTTGGATTCGAAGTTTTTAATTAAAAAGAAATGTACTCTGTCAGTTGTGCCAAACTATAATAAAAAAGTGTATTGTACTAACTTTGAAAAAAAGCGCTAGATCTAACACTAAAAAAGCTAACATGGCAGTCGACAAGCGTCTACATTCGCTCTGTAAAAAGACAAAGCCGTGAACTGAGCCGTGACAAAGCCGCGGGATTGTAGCTGGTTAAAAAATTACGCCAAATAATACCTGTCTCTTCGCCTCTCTTACCGATTAGCTTTTTTTGTTCGACTAAAAATTGTTCTCGTCTGTGAAGTGCCATTGGCTTATTAAAATACATATTAAAGACATATGTTTTATAAAAGAAACATTGCACATGTCTTTGACATTTTGATTACCAACAATGACTGTACAATAATGTAAAGTAATACAACATCAAAAGGGAGATATAAATAAAATATTTGTAGCACAAATGATAAATGTATTTTATTTATGTGCAATTTTTGTTGTAGTTATAAAAGAGTTTTTCATTTTTACTAGATTCTTTTTTTATTTAAAAAATTAAATATTTATGTAGACGTATAATAAGGCGAATTTTGCATTGGCATCATATTGACATTAAGTTTATTTAGCAAATTTATGAATTTTAAATATTTATGAATCAAGTTATTTGTTAACACAGAATTTAAGTTGAAATTTTATTTACATTTATAAATACGTATGTGTATGTGTGTTTGTTTTGTGTCTATGTGGTAAAAGTAACAATGCCCAATGTTGCCAACTCGGTCATTTCTGAGGTCATTTACAGTGTTATTCTCAAGTCCATGACAATTCAGTTTTCAAACATATAATCTTCATTAGCTGTAACAAAATAAAAGCTTTTTTTTTGTTTTTGTCGCAAATGTATTAACTACCAAACGGAAGCTGATTGTGACTGGGCTAATAACAGCAACAATAGCCGTTTAATTTCTGTTTTGCCTTAAAAATTCTTTAATTTTTTTTTTATTAACTTCTAAAGGATAAAATAATTTTATTAAACCAATATTAGAATTTTAAAGCGAAAGTATTTTTTAGCTTTTTATGACTTTCTTTGTTGTTTCTTGCAACACTGATAATATTTTACAAGTATTAAGTTAAATAAAGAAATATGTGTCTACTTTTGGTTTGTGGGTTTTCATTAAATTTTGTACATTAATTTGCATATTTAATAAGTAAAAGATATGAAATTTATTAAATAAGAATGACAAGGAAATTAAGGCATTCTTTAACAAAAGATATTAATTACAAATTTAATGATCCTTTTTACTAAGGGGTTTTTTAATCCAAAATAAATAGATTTAAAACAAATGACCATAAAATATTCAGCTGTTTTAAATATCTATTAAGTTTTATGTTTTGAAAATTTCCATAGAAATACAATTTCCCTTAATAAAGAATTAATTTAAATTATTTATGCTTGAATGTATCAAAATTTTATAAAAAAATATATATATATTAAAAACATTTATAGTATTCCCTAAAAGAACAATTTCTAAGATAGTTTATTAAAGTTTAGCGAAAACCTTTAAAATTGTCTTAACTGTGTGTATTGTATAGTGAAAGTTTTTTTTTGAATTTTTTCAAGACTATTTTTTCTTAAATACTTTTTCTAAAGGAGGCTCGAAGATGAAATTATTAAAAGTATTTGGTAAAGTAGGCCAGGACTTTATACCGGTCGACTATACTGGAAAGTTAAGCATGTTGCTTTTTGCTTAGCACTGAAGAAAATCCCTTCTAAAAACAATGTTCTCATGACTGAAATAATTTTTAAGGTAGAGACAAACTGTAGAAATTTTGAATTAAAACAATAATTAAAAGTCAGTAAAAAATATATATTTTTTCAAAACTTCTTTTAAATTCATTTAATAGTTTAAGACTTTCTAAAAGTGTTTGAATTGAAAATTTTTGATGTGAGGCTGATCCCCTCGTTGACCAATCCATCTTTTTAGTGGAAAAAGTTTAAAATAATTTAATGAAATCACTAACTTTAATTTCTACATGTTTTGCTGCATAACTTTTTTGTTTTCAGCCAATTTAAATTGTCAGATTTTATATAATCCCGTTCCCGTAGTAAAATATATGTTTTTTCTACTGGGCTGCTTTGGCTTGTTTTCAATACCAAACTGTATCGCCAAATGTAAACTCCGTTTGTTTAGTTTGTCTTAGCTGTTAGACGTGAGAATGTTTGTTATCGACAGACAGACGCTATAAGAACTAAATGGCAACCTTTTATGTACCCTCTGTTGCTACAAGTGGTATTGAAGGGTAAAACCAGATACGGTTAAATATTTTGTTAACTTTCTATAACACAATAAATACCTGTGTTAAATTGGATTTCTGAATATTGCTATTTAAGGAAAAAACTAGCTGCTAGTAATAAGGGGTTATAGCAAAGGTTTTAAGCTACCTTATTTAGTTTGATAATTCCAAAAATATTAAATTTGTTAAAGAGCTTGTTTAACATTTATTTATCAAAACAGAGTTCTTTTTAAATGTTAAAATTTTATTTTTATGAAACTCTTTTTTTAAATTAATATTTTATTTTTTTTAGATTAAGCATTTTAAGCTTCATGAAAAATTACTTATTTTATTCACGAAGCAAAATTTTCATTGTTTAAAGACAAATTAAAATAAATTAACTAGAGATGTTTTTATTTTTTTTCTAAAACTCAAAAAAATCTGGCTGCTCACGATTCAGCTTAAGTTAAATTGACCCACATCTATCTGGCAACTTAGCCGATGTACAGGGAACAGATTTACAGTTGTTAATTTCATTTTAGCAAAAACAAATTAATTTTTAATCCTATAACAAAATGTTTCTTCTCTACTTTATCCACAATTTGGCGTTTTATTCCTTTGCCTAGCGATTAAATCTAAAACATAAGAAACCAGCACAAATAAAAAATGTTAAAATGTTATGGTTCTTTAATTGTCGACTTATTTGAGAAAATCCTTTTATTGTCTACACAAGAGCACAAGCTTAAATAAATGGAATTTTAATTAATTTAAGTTATAAAAACAAATGTGCATACAAAATAACTTGTAATTTAAATTTAATTTAATTAAAAGATCATGTTATAAAAAAAATTAATTTTAACAATGAATTTTAGGACAAAATTAATAAACATATTTATTTAAGCTTTGTTTGATATTGCTGACATTCTTGTGGCTGACCCTTTCATGACTTGAATGGTCGGATTTGGTAGGAAATCTTTCCGATTTCAGTCATTTCGGTCTAATATCGGCCAGATTTTTAATTAATTTTCTGATCACGCTACGATCACGTTGCGAAGTGGTAAAATGATTCGTTGCTGTTAGTCACTTTGGAACGTGATGTAGCGACGTCATTTGTGATCGCCGAACGACTGACATCTTTCCGACAAAACTCTTACGGCCGTATCTATAACGAAAAATTAGAAACTACGTATACATTGCACACAACTTTCTGCTTACTTGCAAAGTGTTGCCAAAGAGTTTATTTATATGGAATATCTAGCAGCTAATAATAAGAGTTTAATTTTAAGTTAACTTGAGTTTAGCAGAATGAATAAAAAATACATTACAAATGACACTTATGCTAACTCCATGCAAAATTTTTGTTATAAATATGGCCGTTAGTCGTTAAAAAATTTTTCAGTCGTATAATGTACATATTTGGTCGTATATTTTTCAAACAAGTGACTATTAGCAGTTTTCGGTTCAAATGTGGTTGGTGATACAACCAAATAGCAGCCAAAAATTTTCTGTCATGGTATAAAACGAAATGATGAATATAAAAATACATTTTTTTTTCATTTAAGAAAATTTTAAAATTAATTAAAATCATATTGTTTTAAAAATATTATATTTTTGTTTAGGGAATTTTTTTTTCAAAATAGAACATAAACTTTAATCAGTAAAATTTTAAGCGTTGTCGTTTTAATTGCAAATATAGTTACTGTTTATTTTTTTATATTTAGCCGATCAACATTATAATAAAAACAGTCATCTAAATAGAAAGAAAATAAAATTTATTTCTTCTGGCTATTATTGGTATACTGTTGGTCATAAAAATGGCGGTCGGCAAAGTACAAGATTTCTATTCCGCAAAATGGTTTAGAATTGAGCCGTAGCATTGTCGGTACGACGTCAAAGTCGTCGGCTGGAATACCGACGTTTGATAGTGGTGTAAGCGTACTTTGTTTAAGGTTTTGCATTTGAAAAACTTGAGTAACTTTATTAACTACGAAAATTTGAAATGATAAAAGCAAAAACCGTTGTAACAGCTTATGTAAGTTCCTACATTGTATTCATATTTATCAATAACTATTTTTTTGTTTTTAACATAAAGTCTCCACGTGAGATTAGATATGTAATTTTTATATCAGCAAACGTCAAGTTTGAATGCAGGATTTGGTATTTCACGTGTGGACTGCAAATTAGTATCAGTATTGATCTCATGAGATATCTCATGTCAAAAAAACACACAAACAGTAAAATGTATTTGTGTATGTGTATGAAAATTTAATAATTTATATTAAAAAAAAAAACAATTTTATTTCAAAATTTGTTTCTCGTTTTGCTGTTTTGTTTATTTTAAAAAATATTTTGGTAGAATATCGTATAAAATAATATTAATAATAAAATCAAAATAAAAAAACATCTTAACTCTGTGACGGTCTGTAAATTGTGAAATTTCCTGAGATATGTGTTCCTATTGTATGATATGAAGGTAAATATTGAAAATTTTGTTCCGTTATTCTGCCGACGTTTTCTCACATGCTTTATCACATTTCATCTCCTGTGGAGACTCTGTGTAAAGAAAACAGCTGACACTTGTTTTGTTTGCAAATGAAAAACAACAATGTTATATATTTTAATGCAAAAAAACATCTAAATTTTATTAAATCGCAATAAAGACATCATTGTTGCATGTGAAAATATTTGTTTTTTTTCCTATAAAACATATTCAATTCAAATTTAAAATATATATATTGAATTTTGTTCAAAGCAAAAAACAATTATTTCAAGCTAATTCATATCAAAACGAAACATTTCCACTTTGGTTCATAGCAAAATGAAATGAACACGATGGCTCGGATCAAAAATAATATTCATTTACCTAGAGAATTGTGGAATGGAATTATTGCATTTTATTATGGACCTCCTCAAATAAAAAAATGTATGTTAGCTTAGATAAAATTGATAGACATTTTTTTTAGTTTTCTTTAATTTAATTTAAAAATATTTTTTATAACAAATACCAAAACTTTGTTTAAATTAAAAAAAAGTAATAAATAAAAAAGTATTTTACTAATACTTAGGTACTTTTTAGACTTTGAATAAATTTGTTTTACTTAAGTGCATTCATATTAATTGTCCATACCTTTTTTTTCGTAAGGACAATGTTTTGTATTTGTTATATCGAAAAAGTGCAGCAAGCACTAAAAATTCTACAGGGTAGACATAATATTAATACATTTTACATAATTGAAATTTTTCCCTTGTAGAGGAAGTAACTAACTAAATAGAAATTCA
>NDXZ01035631.1:0-10118 GCA_003055125.1 Paykullia maculata
GCTTATATCTCAGCCGGTTAAGGATGGATCTTGCCAGTTTTCAATATCAAATTTTCGTAGGTGTTTCGGGAAGTTTGATACTATATACAATCCTAGATGACCTATGGGAGCTACGAAAACTTGATTTTTACCAGCACATGGCCAGACGGATAGACGGATAGATGGACAGACGGACATAGATAAATCGACTTCCCTATCTTTAAGGATCCAGAATATATATACTTTATAGGGTCGCAAATGATTATTGTAGAAATAAAAAATGGAATGATATACCAATATACATATACTATACCCTTGTCACATATGTGAAGGGTATAAAAAGTTATACACTTCTTATCTACAAATAGAGGACATTACATTATTATACAATTTTTTAAAAACCGAGAAGTCGAATTCTTATTCTAAATAAATAAATTTTACCCCCAGACGGCGTTTAGTGCAAAAATATTTTAAAGGATTTTAAACTTTTGTTAAGGAGATGTAATTATTAAGGTGCTACGGAAACACATTTTTTTTATTTTTAGAGAATTCTTTGCTTCGATAAGTTAAATTTAGATTTTTTAGGACTTCACGTTTTTTCTTGAGCATATTTCGTTTTTTATTATAAATAAAAATAGAAAAAAAACGTTTAACAAGTAAGTTTTGTATTTTTGTGTCTACAAATAATTTAAATGTGGATTTTGACAGTTTTTTTTAAAGAACTAAAGCTGAATTCACTCATTGTTTCTGAATAAAAATTTTTTCCGGACAATTTTTTTTGTATTGAATTTGACGGCTCTCTTTTTAAAACTCAGTATAAAAAAAAAATAAATTTGTTTGGATGAATTCAGCTTAAATGTTTTGGAAATTAAAAAATTAAACTTTATTAAATTTATATTTAGAGTTAAGTTTCTGTTTTTCTTTTAACAACATTTCCAATTTGGTATGAATAATATTAAAATAGTATTTTTTCCTTTTTATAAATTTATTTATCAATCTAGTTTTTGAGATAATAAATAAAAACGTTCATCATATTTTTGCAGCAGGTGCAAAGTTGAGGTTAAAATGATAATTATTTTGTATCTTGTTTGAAAACACATGAAGGAAACTGAATATTTGCAAAACATGTGCAAGTTATTTAATTCATATTTATAAAGTTATTTTTTTGTAACAATTTCAAAAAAATACAAACCCAAAGAGAAAGTAAAGAACTACATATGTACATGCTGGGAAAATAATAAAAGTACAAATGAAATAAACCACGCTGTCATTCAGTCGGGTTTAACTTGCTTTAAAAATATTCATACATAAGTATATACATATATACATACATAAGTATGTATGAATGTATGTACATCTTTATTCATTATTTTGATGCATTTGCTGTGGCAAATTTTAACAGTCCGCCCTTGATTATTAATGTTTTTTTTTGCATTTTTGGTTTTTTTTTTGCTTTCATCTGTTCAAAATGAGAACACGCAGAGCAATAAAAACCCTTTTTACTGTTTTTCTCAAATCATTTGAGTTTAACAAACAAAAATACATAAAAGCGTGTGAATGCGTGTGAGTGTATATAAAAAAAGCATAAACATTTTTTTATCGTAATGATCACAGTAGTATTGAATAATTTGTTAAACATAAAATTCGTTAAGCAAAAAGCAACATTTTTACATACAGCCTTATACAGGGTCACACAAATGTATTTGCAAACACAAACATACAAAACTACAATCATAAAAAAACTCTCCTCTGTATTGAATTGAGTGAATGCATTCAAGTTTATGTGTGTTGGTTAATACCGTGCAGGAAATGTCGATAGTGAAACAGAACTGATTCACTATTGACTTTGTCACCAGTACTACTGATCAATTTACCCTCCCCACCCAGGAAAATGTTCTTTGATGTAGACATTTACCATGTACCTGTCATTGAGAAACCACTAGTGACGTTAGCACTATTGACTAGGTAGTTCTTATGGAGCCATATGGCGACATTGGAACCAGGGATTCACTAGTTCATTTTAGTAATTCTAGTCTATACGTTTGGTACTTTTTACTAGCAATTGTTGACAATATCACAAAAAAGTCACTACAATAGTCGACAAAAGTGGTGACATGGAGACACTTGAGCCCAGGCTTCCTGCAGGGTATATGTACATACATGCATATGTATGTATATGTATGTATGTATGTATGTACATTAGTATTAGGATGGTTCAACATGTGTTAAAGTCGAAATAAAGTTTTTTGTGTGACTAATTTTGATATTTAAATTATCCTTTAGATTCCTCGTATTTTTATGGGCCTTCCTAGTGTGTATTTTTTTTTATAGAGTGTGTTAGTCTCTGCGCACGTATATATTTGCGGTGTTAATGCATATGCATTATTAATGTATGTAGGTATGTATAAATTTTTTTAAGAGCTCGTACATTAAGTATCCAAATTCCCAAATGTATTTAAAAAAAAAGAAGGGAATAAATAACAAACCTCCTGACTTCGAACTCTTACTCACTTAATTTATCCTTGTATTAAGACGCAGGATGGCTCATAAATATCAGGTATGTGAAATCTCTATATTTTCTATTATATTTCATTTAATTCTTAACGCATTTTCTTACCCTTATACCCAAATCCAATTTACCACCATAGCTTGTTATACCCTTCACACAAGTGGCAAGGGTATATATAAGTTTGTCATTTTGTTTGTAATTTCTTCAATATTCATTTGCGACCCTACAAAATCTATTTTTTCTGGATCCTTATAGATAGGGAAGTCGATTTGGCCATGTCCGTCTGTCCGTCTGTCCATGTGTTGGTTGAAAACAAGTTTTAATAGCTCTCATAGGTCACCCAGGGTTGTGTGTGGTATCAAACTTTTGGAAATACTTTCGGTATTGAAAATTGGCAAGATCCATCAATAACCGGCTGAGATATAAGAAAAAAAACGACTGCCTCGTTTTTTTTTACACAAAACAATTATTGCAAGGCGAATTCATATATATCGATTCGCCTTGTTTTGCAGCCTTGAGATAGACTACAGATACCAGAACCATATTTAAATCAATATATGTATGTATATCGATGACAAGACGTTTCATAAAATTTTTCCTTACCCTGTGATAACGATGTAACAAGAATTTAGCATAATTCAGAAATTGCTTCGCTTCATAATCTAAGATCAAGAAAAACTGTCAGTTTCAAATTATCAAACTCTGAGCATATGTTTATATACACAGTTTTAAATATGATGTGAAAACTTTTGCACCAACCGTCCGTTTCATTTTTATTTTGACTATTAAAATTACTTATTCGCCTTTTTTTTATTAATTTTTATTTTTATTATCATTTTAATATAAAAACAACATTATTCATTAACACATTCAATATACAAATACAAAATATATTGTCATTGAGTTCATTGCAATTTTATGTCGGTCGTTGCCAGTCGTTGCTGGTACTTTTAGTTGCCTCATATCGAGTGTGAAAAGGAAAGAGTAGAAAAAAACGACAGCAAGAAAATTATAACAATTGTACATTGCAATAAATAATTGATAAATTGCAGATGAATTTTAATAATAAATTGATTGTGTGTAATGGGGACACGTTTTTAATAATAACGAAACACAGCGTAAAAAAGCAACGAAAAATAAATTGACAAAAAATATATATGTGTACATATGTATGTAAGTATGTATGTATGTATGTATAATGAAAATTTTATTTTTGGATTATTTCAAGATTAAAATAAAATAAGAAAAATGAATATATAAATGCTTTTTTAATAAACAAATACATACATACATTTGTATGTATGATAAAAAATATAAAATATAATAAGGACAAGTGCTATTTCCGTCTGGACCATACACATGTAACCCTTTTGTTATGGAAAAATACAATTTCGTGATTTCTTTTAATTTTGTTGTTGTTGTAGTTGTACTGGCAGATTGTTTTATCTATCAATAAATGTAAACTTTTTTATATTTTTTTGGAAACTGACTGTAAAAAAGTTGTTTTTTTGTGTGTTTGCTTAAACAGTTAAAATAATCTTAATGTTTAAAAAATCAAAAATTATGCTTTTATGTGTTTAATATATACATACATACAAATATCGCAGAATGTTATATGGGCAATTCCATCGAAATCTCATCCGCGACTGAAAAAATAAAAACCATCGCAACTTTTTTTAAAATATGCCAAAGAGGAAAAAACCATTCAAATTTTAGTGTGTAAAGGTAATTACAGCTTATTCTGATCATCTCTCTTTGATTCATTTTAGGAGATTGCAATTAACTATTTTCTTTTAACTAGCGACTAAATTCAGGTATTTGTAACTTTGCAATTATACTTTAAAATTATTGTTACAACAGCAATAGACCAGATCCATAAGAAAAATGGTAATATAGAGTTCGAATAGCGGTATTTTTTATGGTTTGCTTTGGATGCTTTTCTGATGTCATGTACGATAGCCAAAACATCATTTTTCTACGTCATTTGAATTTGACCGGTCGCAAGTATTTCAAAGTAAATGTTCAAAGCATGATATTTTTCGCAAACAAATGTTGATCGTATTTTTTTTTAAATTTTATGTAATAAAATTTTTATAACCTTTTTAAGTTTGTCACGTACGATATTTTTAGTACTACAATTGCAATTAAATGCATCAGAGTTCACTTGAAAATTATAAATATTTTATAAAGATGGGTAAAAAAAGTCTATTTAAATATTCTCCGATGGGAGAAGTGCCTAATTCAAAAACAAAAATTTATTTTGTAAACGAACATAGATAGGAAAGTCAATTTAGCCATGTCCGTCTGAACGTTATTGGTATCAAACATTCAGAAGTTTTTCCGAGATTCTTGAAAATCAGCCAAATCCGATAATTAACGAGATATAAGCAAAACAAAAAAAATTTTTTCACAAACATTATTATATTTGTTTGTAAGACATGCTTTTTTTAGGAAATTTAAAAAAAATACTAATTGGCTCAAAATCAGCAAATATATGGGCGAAAAACCTATGTGGATATATAAGATTTGGCACAGCCAAATATTCGAATATCTTACTTGTTTTGAACCTTTTTTATGCATATATTAACAAAACATATATTTAATTACTTAAGAATACTATAAGAGATCTGTCACGTACGATATCAAATTGGGTTCAATAAAAAATCATCTATAAACTTTTTGCATTTAAAAATTACGGATTATAAATGAAAAATATTTCACTTAGTTTAAAAATTTAAAAAAAAAGAAAAACCTCCATAATTTCATATTTTCGCAAATTTACATGCACCTAAACATGACTTCCGGCTTATGTCACGTACGATATGCCCTTATTTTGCCTGATATTTTAGACGACAACGTTCCGAATGTGATGAATTTTTTTCAATTATAGTACCCTCTGAATGTAAGATATTTACGAAATTATTTTTCAGCTGCCACTATTTTTGCAAAATCTGTACCACTCTGTAGGCGTACGAATGTCATGTACGATGACATGGAATTGCCTATATGTATACCGAATTAATGGAATAAAATATTTAAAGAAGATTGCAAGTATTTCTAAAATCCATATACATATGTATTGTATATTGTAAAAATGGTTGTAAATTATAGGAAGAACAAAATAAAACGATTGTGTTGATTATATTATTTTTTTATGGTTGAAAAAAACCTAAAAACTTTTCTACAATACCATGTTTAACAGGATAAGTTTAAATTTAATTAAAATGTATTTAAAAATTAACTACTGACTTGAAACTTCAGGGACCGTCCAACAATGTTGTTAGTTATAAGTGTATAAAACAAAACTGATAAAAATGTGAATAAAAGCATAGTTGTAAGGACATTTTTTTGTTACACATGTGGTCTTGCTGGACCCACATTAATATCAAATTAAAAAACTCTCAAAGAAATTAAAATTTTTTGGTTTAAAATGTTGGTTCAAAAATATCGGTATTGAAAATTGGCAAAATCCATTTGTAACCGGCTGAGATATAAGCAAAAAAAGACGTCTGCCTCTTTTATTTTTAATTTTTCTTTTTTACTCAAAAAAAAATATTGTTTTGCACCTTTGAGATAAACTAAAGATATATTTGAAAAAAATTGGACCATTTGTCCAAATGGGCCCCACATGGTAAAGTGTATGTACGATTTGGCCAAGGCAAATATAGCGCTCTTACTTGTTTTTATTTGTATTTTTATATTGTAAAATATATTCCATTTAAAGTTCCTGTTATATGTTTGCAAACATATACAATTAAAACAGCAAATAATTAGAATTTGTTTAACAATCATGCAATTGTAAATCCTCTAAATTTATAGACTATGACCCATTAATGTTGTAAAAAAGGTTATCGCAATTAAATTCTGGCCATTAAAAAAATGTAAATAAAATGAAAATTTGCAACTCAAATAATCTACATGTTTAATAACACAAAAAGGAAATAAATTGCAGAAACATTAATTTTAACCCAACTACTTGCTTCAGCAGTATAATATTATAGAAACAACTATTACCACTCAACTTCATTTCCGTTTTCTTTTTTATTTCTTTTTAGTTTTCTCTACTGCTATAAGTGAATGTGTGTAGCTGTTGTAATGGTCCACTGATTTACTTGCAACAGTTTTCACGGAAGGAAATAAGTCTGGATTAGGACACGACATAAACTAAGAGCATTTGTGATGAGAATTCTTGAAAGTGTCATGTCGTGATGTTTCTGCATAAGTAGTTGGAACAGTAAACATATTTACTTTTGATAATGTATATGTGTATTGGTATAAGCTGGTTTGTAAGTGTATGTGTGTGTGCGTGTATGTATAGATAAATATGTATGTATAAACCTTGTCATAGTTTTAGTTTGCTTAATGCTAGATTATTTGGTTATAGGAGAGAGTGTGAGGAAAATTGAATGCATTGAAGCATTTCTTATGTAATACGCCAACTAGAAACGTGTAATGCAATCCGATAAGATGACGCACACTTACACTGAAACGACAAATAAAAAAAGTGTTTGTGTCTTAAAATAGGAGGAGGGAAGTAAAAGTTACTTAAAAGTAACCGAGAATATATTACATGCAGTAACTAAAATAATGCATTAATAAATACGCAGAAAACTTTCGAAAAATAAAGATTTCTATATATTAATTTAACAACTTTACTGAATTGTATCTTTAGGTATAACAACCGGCTTCAACAAATGAATTACAATAAAAGCTCTGTTTAGGATATGACATGGGCCGGATTGACTACTGACACATTTATTTCTATATATTCCAAGTGACAGAAATAAGCTTTTCTAAGAAAAATGTATTTTGATTTAAGCATTTTTTCTTCAACTTCCTCGTGTTAGAAATATACATTGGAAATTGTAAATTTTAAATTATATTTACAATATATAAGATCTCCATTGAGTATTTAAAAATGAAGCGAACTACTTACAATAGCGCTGAAGTCAAAGTGTTTTATCATCGATATACATACATACAAACATTTTAAGACACACCAACCAAACCGAGTTAAAGAAAACATCCACAGCATTGAGTGGCAGCTGAATGTAAAATTAACCCTTTTCACATTCTTTACTTTACATTCCTTTTATTTTAATGTTTTTTACGTACTTTTAGTTTTAATTTATCTAACAAGCACTTATTCGTTTGATGTTCAAATGCATGTGTGTATGTATGTATGTATTTGTGTGTTAATAGATGTAAGTATATTTTAATTTGTTCACAAACACAAAAATTTAGAAACACACACACACACACAGGTAAAATATCTGCACATTTTCACTCACTGTAAATCATCATCACTATTATCATCTTATGTGTAAATTTTTGTTAGTGTATTAGTGTACTTTTCACAAAAGCAAATGTTTGGTTACACTACTATTTATGAACAACTGCATTAAGAAAATAAACTATAGAGGGAGGAATTGCCAAGGGAGGAGGAAGAGAAAAGAATAGTTGTAAAAGCAAGTTGACAGTAATAGTAAATACAAGTACTGGTGAGTATCTAATCTACTAGTTTCTTTTAAGGCCAAATGTAAATTGACTTCATCAAATATGCTCTATGTACATATACACATATTCACGCACTCATTTACACCATTCACAGGATATATAATTTGCACAGTGTTCCAATTGTATTCAAGAACTCTGCAATCTGGCAAAAATCTGTTATGAATGGAAAATGTATTGAAAATATTCTTACCGTTAGTTTAAACTTATAGTTTCAGTATCTCTTATGTATTTAATCTCTTTAAATAATCAAACATTACGGTTTTTGTGTCAAAATTTTTTCCCTATTTTTGTAGTTTTTACTTAATTTTTTGGGACCAAAGCTCAAAGTCATAGTAACTTTTGCAGGGATAGCAAAACTATATGTACGTCGCGCAATATTGTTATGTGCTATATTAAAAGTAAGTTTAGTGAAACCATTTACTGACAAAAATAAAAAAGTCTAAATTCGTGCATTATGTAGAGCAGTATGTATATTTTTTTTGCGAATAGCATTTAATTATAAGCTGGTGAAAAGTATTGTGGTTTCAGTTTTTTCAATTTCTTTTAAAAAATTAAAGCTAATGAAGCACGCAAAAGTTGAATGCCATAACAACGAATGAATTGTACAACAATAGTTGAAAATCTTAATTTAGTTTCATGCTTTTTCCTATAAGTCAATACAGTTTAATTAATTTTAGGCGGTTAATCGAGTTTTTTTTATTAAAAACTACACTAAGACTAAGTTTAAACAACATTGGTTAACTCATGAATGAACTTTATTTTGATTACCTCGGGAACAGTTTCTGTGTAACATGTTAATTTAGCAAAAGCCTTTTATATTTAAAAACTAACCTATTTCTTACAATCGAAAAGAAGGTTTCAACTTTAATGTCTATAAATATTAAAAAAAACTTACAAATTAAATCCATTACCAAGTTCGAATACATTGATAAGTAAAAGAGTTGTGCATAAGTTTTTATTGTTTGGTGGTTTGATAGTCAAATCGTTCTTATGTAAAATATATTTATATATAAAGATTTTAGACATTCAGTCTATTACGTACCACTGTTTCCTTAAAAACCATCATTTAACACCAAGTCAACAAGACAAGTAGGGTATGACAAATACAAATCTAAATGTTTAAATGTGGATATATCAAAGTCATTATATGGTATTTGAAATATCTCCGTTGCTTTTTATTTAAATTTCTTTTAATAGTTTTTCTTTTCTTTCGGTTCTTCTGCTTTTATGTTCTTTGCCACTAACAGTGTTGCCAGTTTTTTTTGAGCTTCCTCGCCAAATAGGAAAAAAATATCGCCAAAAATCGCCAATATACAATTTCATTAAAAATAACAAAAAATAAAACAACATAAGAAATTTAGATACATACTACCAAATATCGCCAAATTACTCCAAAAATCGCCAATATATAAATATGTTTGATATACATTTTTTTTACACTATTATATGTATTTGTATTTTCTTTTTTGAAAATTACATAAAAAAAATTCGGTCATATGTATTACATACATAAAAAATGACATTGTTCATAACAATTAAAATATAAAATGTTTAAATAAAAAAAAGTAAAATTAAATTTAAGATAAAAAAAATACATTAAAAAACATGAAGGCTAATTAACAAAGCTTCAAACTTGATATCAAAAGTGTGAATTTAAATTCTAATTAGTAAAAAAATTATAGGTTTATTACACAAATCAATAATTGAATCGAAACTTGCATTATCTTCATTTCAATATTGATTTTTTTTTCGATTTCAATACTGATTTCAATAGTTGATGTGACAAAAAGATTTTAAAAGAATTTGTTGAAATTATTTACAAAATATCGCCAAATACTTGAATAATAGCCAAGAATCTCGCCAATCGCCATTCTAAAATTTATATCGCCATAAACGATTTTATATCGCCACGTTAGGCGAGAAATCGCTATATCTGGCAGCACTGGCCACAACTTAAGGACTTGCAAATACTAAGTTCTTCACCGTACAAGTACAAAAATAAATAAGAGCAAAGTGCTATTGAAAATTATTTAATAAAACTTTTTAAAATAATGCTCTCTTAACGATTTTAGGAAAAACTAGTAAGAGCGTTATATTCGGCTATACCGAATCT
>NDXZ01035632.1:0-20060 GCA_003055125.1 Paykullia maculata
TTCATTTCTATTTAGTGATGTTTTATTTAAAAGTTAAGTTGACATTACTTTTTACGACACAACTTTAACGCTTTTGTTTAGGTTTGTCCCTTCAGCGTTAGCGCGATGCGGAATAAAACTCAACGCTTGCCGCTCTTGTTTAGGTTTGTCTGTATATAAGTCATTTGTGTAGCCACGAAAAGTTCGGCAGAAGATTTTATGATTTTCTGTCCTTGGCAAATAATCGGCGCATTTGAAAAACTATTCAAGTTTAAGCTTCCAAGTTTTCCCAGGGCTTTGCCTACAATATACCAGCAAAAAAAATCTTAATTTGGAAGCAGTAAATATGACTATTACCTATTATTGCCTTTTGAAACTATTAGCTTACAAATGTGAAATGCAAAATGAATATACTCAGCAGTTTCTTCAAAAACATCATTAAGGAGCTCTAAAGAAGAGCCTCTATGCCAGGAATCTCATACAAAAACCATATAATCTTTCATAGAAGTGGAAGCAAAGCACAACTGCACTCTGCCTTACAAAGCTGCTTCCGAGGAAGCATAATTTTTTGCTGGGATAATATTTTGAAAGCCTTCGTCTCCCTTAATTGGTGTTTTAAGTTTAAAAAAACTCTGATCAAAGCTTTTAAGTTTACTTTTGTATTTACCAGCACTTATTTCAAAAAGCTCAACTATGCACTACAACGGCGAATGAATGATTTTCGTTAATGCGCTTGGAGATTAGGAAATACATTATTTTGTAATATTACTAAAATATAAAATAAATAATAAAAAAATTAGTAAACTGTTTCTTTTATTTTAATTTGCCAATAGAGAAATACATTGTTTTTTAATTTTATTTACAAATACTTACCCGCCTTAATAGTTGAAAACGCCCTGGCGACTAATATCTTTTAGACATTTAACGAAGATAAAGATTTTTATTTGAAAAGTGTGCTTTGAAAAAAAACATCGGCACAAATCTTCTATACAGAAAGTCGTAAAAAATTTATCTTTAACAAATCAGACAAACGTAATTTGAGTTTATTTTTTATTTAAGTCGGCAGCACTAATTAACTAAAGCTAACTTTTAAGATCAATTTATACAAAAAAATTTCAAATAAACTAGATTTATAACCAAGCGTTTTTACAAGTCATATTTTTAGTTAAATGAAATATTTGATGAACGTAGTTTATTTGGTAAATTTATTACTAAAAGTAACAATTATATATACAATTTATGGCAAAATAATGTAAAAAATAAAAATTTATATATAAATGTCATTGAAAATTGCAATTAAGTTACTAGTTTTGGACACGGTTTTTTAGGTTAAACTAAACTGTAGTTTTTTTTTTTTTAATTGAATTTAAGACACGATTTCAAAACGTTGCATCATTTTGTTTAAATTAAAGGCTTAAGGGAATTTTAAGAAAAATGTAGAAAAAATTGCTTTTCCATTGCCAACGGAAACGTTTTTTAAATTATAATTTTAATAATAATAAGAGGTAATAAAAGAAAATCGTAAATTTATAAGTCATTTTATTAAAACAGTTAAAAAAAATTTGTATACTCAATTTTTTCTATAAAGCTTCATGTTGGTTTTTTTTTACCCATTTTTAACTACAAAAGAAGTATTTTTAAATATAATAATTTTCATTAAATATTGAAACAATTTATTCCAAAAATTTAAGAAACTTTTGGTTCTTTTGACTCTTTAACTTAGCACTTCAATAAATTTATATTTTTAAATTTAATTTTTGGATAAATAATGGGCAGAGCTACAGAACTTTAAAGCAACAAAGAAACAAAAGAGAAAATGGAAAACCTTCTTTTTAAGATTATAAGATTTACATTCAGATATTGTCAAAATAAATTGAAAACAAGTCCCCTTCAAGGTTTCAATATTTATGATAACTCTACCAACAGTTATAACAAAAAGTGATTAAGGACTAAGTTATAAATGTCAAAGATATGTCAGATAATATTGATTATTCTCAAAACCACTTAGCAAATTAGCAATTTACCCAGTTATATGTACATGTATTCATATACATACATATAAAGGTATTGAAGGACATAAAGGTTAAACACAAAAAAGGCAATTTCGTGTTGTTGAGGTTAAAAGAATATAAAAAAATGTAAGGTGTTTTACTTTTAAGATTTTAATATTTGAAGGTTGTTTATTTAAATTTTATATTTTTGCAAAATTTCACACCTTTATAAAATTAATGAAAGAAATAAAAATTATTCAAATGAAACGAAAATAAGTAATAAAAAAATAATATTAATAAAATTATTATCACATTGTGATAGCGGCTGCAAACAAAACATGACGTAGATGTCTTAACGTCAACGTTACCGGTTTTACGCGGCATTACTTTTAACTTATTGCATACATATTGTAGATGTGTTATTTTTGATGGTTTAACAAGGCCTGTTTGCATTGATTTTGTTTTAGCAGTTATTAAAAAAATTATTAATTATTCATCTGCTTATTTAATTTAAAAACAAAATCTTATTTTAATTTTATTCTAGGCCGCTTATATGATCGTCGATGAAATGCATGAAGAACATCCCGAACTATTGCGCGATCAGTACTGGGAGTGTGTGGTGCCCAAAGACTTACCCTACACTGTTGCCTCAGAACATTATCGCAAAGATGAACCTAAGGGTTCAGCAGAAAATTACAAAGTTAAAAAAGAAGACGCCATGTATGCCAATATTGTGCCGGGCGGCGGCAAACGCATGATGTCTGATGATGTTTATGCCGATTATGTAGGTTTTTTAAAAAAATTTTATAATTTTTGTACAAAATAAATTCTTAATTTTTACAATCTTTAGGAAAGTGTTGATACTCCAATGGTGGAGCGTCGCAAGAAAATGTGGTTTGTCCGCCAACTTTCGCGCATGGGTTCAATGCGCAGCCAATCTACTGCCTATTCTTCGGGTGGCATGGCATTCAATCGTAACCGTTTAAACTCGGTTTATTCAAGTCCAGAATCTGGTTTGCCTATGGCTATTGTTCAACAGCAGCAGCAGCAGCAGCAACAACAACAACAACAACAACAGCATCTACAAAATTCTCAGCAACAGCAATCTCAACTACAGTCAAAGCCAAGTTTATACGATAAATTTGTGCATCGCAAGTCTTTGAGAGCTCATAGGCAGTTAGTAAAGCAAAGTAAGTGGTTTTGTTTTAAAATGTGTTAACGTTGCTTCTTTTAAGGTTATGGTTCAGTTTCTAATAGTTTAAATAATATTGAAACCCTTTAACTTCAGGGTAAAAGACCAGATTTTTGTTAATTGAACTTATACATATGTATATAAGGTTTTCATATCCTATGTTGAAATTTCTAAAACTTTATATGACCTATTATGAATCTATGCAACTCTAAACCTAACAACTTCTTAGCTCTAAAACACTCCTTTTAATATTCATGAAATTTTTAAGTGTTTTTGTATTCAAAAATCTTATTTAAAGAAACGGCGATAAAAAACTTTTTATTAAAGCTTAACACCGTTAAGATTTTTTTCAGATCCTTGACTTACATGAAACAATTTTTTATTTTCCAAAAGGGAGAACTATAATTAAAGATTTTTTTCCATTATTCCTTAAAGTTTTCTGATAAAATTGAAAATATTGTGATTTTTGAAAGAAATAAAAATCCTAAAATTGCAGGTAAAAGATTATGGCATTCATAAAAATTTCTTGAGAAAGCAGACTTTGGGTAAATTTGGTTTTCCAAATCTAGGTCTAAACTACTTATCTAATTTCACTGCAACATTTTAAAGAATCATAGAATGTCCACCGCAGTTTCACAGAGATCCGGCTAAATTTTAACAATGGTCAGCTTCAAAAAACTTCACAAGAAAATTCACACAATCTTGAGGGGTATACTTCGTTGATTCCGCAAGAGATCGCTTATGCGAAATGTCACTGTTCACTGTGTGACATGTAGACGCTCTTCTGCTATAACCACATATTATCTACGTGCTCAGTTTAGACCAAAAACTATTTGTATCCTTAATCTGTAGCGCTCTTCATTGCCGGCAATGACCCTAAGAATTTCACTTTCAAAGATATTCGAAGTAATAATGCCACCGGCCTTAAATCAGCACCAAACAGTAACTTTTTGTAAGAACATTGCCACCAGGGCCCTATTCCACACAAAAACTTATCAAGCTTATTAACTTATTAAATTTTTCGTCAGTTTGCAAAGTTTATGTTCTGTTATGAACAGAAACACTTATAACTTTGCCAAAAATGCAGTTTGATAAATGAAAAGTTGATAAGTTTTTTTATGGAATAGGGCCCTGATATGAGCCTCCTGTACGTTGTCGTCTATGACTAAAAATGCGTTATGTTACAAAAGTTTACTTTTGGATCAAAATTTGCCTACACATTAAACGCTTCAAAGCCCATTCTACGGACAAATGGGATTTTCTTTAGTCATGACCTTTAGGCACCTAAGACAGTTAGATTGTTTTACAAATTTAAACCTAAAATCATAATACAAAATTAGCCAAATAGTCTGCAAGAGTTTAAGTTCCACTGCAGAGAGAAAAGTTGATTGCCTTGGTTTTTTTTCTTTTGACATGCTTTTAGATATGGCGTTTTTTAACAAATCAATGTTAGTTGATTGCTTACGGAACAAGTCGTCTTAAATTTTTTCAATAAACATTGGAGGGCCACTGCGTCTGTCAGATGCATTGCTTATTGCACTAATGAATCCCTATTTTAATTAATAAATATTATTATTTGAACATAGTCGTTTCATATGGAGCTTGACCTAGTTCTGTGGCAATGATATATTTGAAAGACGCCACAGAAACAACATGAACTTTATAGGATGTAACGCCATTATTGGAGAATATTACAGGTGTAAATATGTTTAGACTGTATATTTCTCAAATTGTTCTATTCTGATAGGTTTTATAAGGAGGTTTTAAAAAGCAGCTTACACCCTTTATAAAAACACTTAACTATATTTAAGATCCGCTGTCTATTACAAAATTACTAAGATTTAAAAAAAATGTTTAATTAATATTACAGCTTACTCATGAGTTTAATTGTATGAAAAGTAGGAAAAATCTTTTTTTTACTCTTAAATTTAGAAATTCAAAATTATTTTTCCTTTGCTTAACTCTTTGTATTCTAAACTTTATCTATATCTTTCATTTGAGTTATTTTTTTGGTTTTACTTTTGTTTTTCTTTTCCTCAATAATGTTGTCCATGTAGATTCTCGTTTGAATGGCTTAAATGTAAATACTTCAAAAACTCGTCCTCGTATTCCTACTCCTGATGTTTCTAAGGAAGCTTTGGAAAAAGAAACTGCAAATGGTAAATTTTAACATTTTCAATTATAACTAACATTTTAAAACTGTTTGCCTATTTTAAGCACTTAATATAAAGATTAAACCTAAGTTTAAATTCTAAATAAGTTTTAAAAATATATAAAATAAATTTCATGCACTACTTGTTTATAGCAACCAATGCAAATACAGCCGTTATTATGGCACCTCCATTAAATACACAACCCACAATGTATCCTTATACAAGCACATCTTCAAATAATGGTCAAGATGGTCAAGTGTTGGGCACATTATTATTGTCACCGATTAAAGAAATGGATAGTTCATCATCCAATAATACTTTGATTCCAGGACATCCAAATACGGCGGCACTGGCTCAGGCAGTATTACCAACAAGTTTAAATAATTGTAAATAACACAATACAAAACTTAAGTTTTCTTTTACAATTTTGAAATTGTTTTTGTTTTTTTTTATTTTTGTAGCAATTCCAGTCACCTCGAATATGACAACTTTATCTTTTCCCTTCACTGTTACCACAAGTCCTTCGGACAGTTCGGCAACTTTAAATATTTTACCCATTTCCACAGCACAAATACCCACAATTACAGGTACAGCCTCCAATTCAGATGGCAATGATGTTATAACCAGCATTCCGATATCATTTTCCATACAACGCTCTTCATCAGCAGTATCAATAAATGAGCTAAACTTCAATGATAAACTCAATAACAATAATACCGGAACAGCTATGCTATCGGTTAAATCGTTAAATGGTGGTGCTACCATTTCACGCAATAATAGTTTTAATGGTAATTTAAATTTTAATATATCCGATTCATTTTTGCTCGAACGTGAAAATGCAATGCATGTAGAACGTCCCCATGATAGCAAGGACTCGACCGATTGTATGTTGCACAGCAATACAACATCGTCCAAAACTCAAAATCAGAAAGATAAGAGTAACACAAAAGCATCAAATATAGCAACGGCCACCTCGGCTCCATCGACATTAGCCAAACGTCCGCCGGAACAAAAAACTGGCGAAGTTTATGTGTAAAAATGAAATTTTCTAAAGCAAATACTTATAGTTAACTAAAGCCATTTAAGCATTCATTTAAATTAAAAATAGCTTTTAATTATATATAAATATGTTTACATAGATACACTAAATTACAAAAAGGTTGTGACATGAATCTTAAATTTTAAATTCTTTCAAGAAATGTAGATTAATGTATGTATTGTATGTTAAAATTTAGTCTTCTAATAATCCTTGTAAAGGATAATAACGTTAAATGTTTAGATATGTATGTAACTTTGTGTGTATATTGCAATAAAGTTTATTACGGCTTTGAAATAAGAAATTTTAGAATATTTTTAATATATCAATGGCAAAAAAGCAGCTAAAATTGTTAAAATCAAAAAAAATTTTTAATAAAAAGCATATTTGAGATGCTTTAAAATTTGATTAAAGATTGTAAACGAAATAAAAATTACAAGAATTCGAATTTTTCTTTTATAAGCTGGGCACCCTACTGGTAAAGATAATTTGATAAACACTTTTTAATTTTGTGTAATACTCTGTGTATCATGATTATATTATGATTAATGAAAATTAAATTGTACTCAGTTAGATCATGTTATGTTCATAAGTAAAAAGTAAATATGACACTGAAAGCAAAAAAATTTATTCAGACAATGAAACGGTTTCATTAAATATTCTGCATTATTTTAATGAAAATATATATTAATAAAATAAAAAAAATTTGATTACATGAAATCTTCCAATTTCAGTTTTTCATAGTTCATCGTTTCATTAAAGAAAAAATATTAGTAAATCATCCAATTTTTCAATACCAAGTTCATAAATGCCATAAAACATTCCTTATTAATGCAATGAAGGGTTTCATTTGCTTTCAATGACACATTTCATTGATGCAATGAAGAAATTTATTATCTGAATGAAGCGTTTTCTTCAAGCCAAGTTGTCGCAATAATGACTTTACACAGTAATTATAATTTCGGAAGGGCTTAGGATTTTTTAACAACCACGCAACAATAGTAAACTAATAAAAAAATCCTGGAATTTTTTTAAAGGAAACTACTTATTTTATTTATTTTAATTAAATTTCAAATAACAAAATCGAATCCTCTAAATGATTTTAAATTACAACAAATGGAGGATGGTGGTTGGCAACACTTTACCGCACAAGTTTTATTTTTGTGTAAATTTCGTTACATCTAAAAATATTTCCTTTTTTTTGCTTCTGTTGTTTTTTTAAATAAATAAAATAAATAGTTTCCTTATTTTGGCTGGTTTTTATGATCGCAACAAATCCTTTAATTCTAAAATATCTCGAAATTCAAAATAACTTTGAATAAATTTGAAAGTGATAAAAACTAGAATTAAAAATTGGCAAAAACCTGTCCCATTTGCTCTTTTTTTTAATGCAACACTTTAAAACAACCTTAAATTAATAAGCACTAAAAGAAAGCGATCATTTAAACCCCTAATTTTGCTGATCACATACATATATCAATAGTGCACAACGATTACTTTTTGTTCATGCCAATTTATATTTAAATTTGTCAACTGTGTAAACAAAAATCGAATGAACGAGAATGCATGAGAGAATTCTGCGTTAATTTTAAAATGTCATTCAATGGATGTAGATAATTTGAATAAAATTTCGGTATTTATATTTTGGGATTAATGTCTTCCTAATCTAAAATTTTTTTGTATCTAGCAAATACATATAATGCCAAAAGTATCGAAGCGTTATTAGTTTATTAGTTTCGATTTGACCTTTGAAATTCTAAAACCTCAAAGTTTAGTTTTGCATTTAAGTTAAATTTAAACGAATGTGAAACTATTACTTTAATTAATAAAGTTATATTAATTTGATTTGTGTTGTTTTCCATTTACATAATAGCAAACCTACATACATATAAGGTTTGTTCCAGGTGCATAACAAAACAGAAAATTACTCTCTGAATGTGACAAAGTTGTTCAAAATTGCTAGAATGCTAAAAAACCACAATTGAACATTTTGAGATACTTATGCTGCTTACTTTTTCAAATAAATTTTATTTTAGTGATTTTAGACGCTTAAAATGCATTATATTTTAAAAACAAGACATTTGCATCATTGGCAACAGCTATAAAAAGTCAATGAAAATAAACTGAAAAAAGTAAAAGCCAATTATTATGTAGAGTTATTTATAATTTTTTGCAAAATGGTTAGCCAAGTAACTATTGAATGTTCTCCTGGAACTTCCATTTTGCTTTTAAATCAATTTTAAATAAAAACTTCCTTCCATTATTAAAAAAATGTTGGATTTTTAAATGTAAACAGCTGATAATCTAATTCTAGTCCGAACTTACCCAAAGAAAAAGTTCGTACAACCTTGTACAGGAAATGAAAAATGTTACTTTCTCATTTTCTGTCAAAATTGCACAAAAACTGTTATCTGGCACGCTTTTAGACTAATTTGTTATGCACCTGGAACAAAACTATAATCAAAAGCCAAAAACGAACCTGACTTTGAAAAAATATATAAAAAATTAAGGAATTTCTGAAATTGAGAAATTTTCAATCGTTTGACACTTAAGAAGTAAAAGCGCTCTTTTCGGCTGTGCCAAATCTTATATACTCTTCACTACGTGTATTTATGTATGTACATCTGTATGTGTGTATATATATTCTTATGTATGTACGTATGTATTAACAAGTCCGAAAAGTATTTAAAGGCTTAGAAAACTTGATTTTTTCATGTTATTAATTTTAGTTCATATAGGTTTTTCGCCCATATCGTTGCTGGTTTAAGGTCAATTAGTAAATTTTTTTCAAATTTTCCAAAAAGGCTTACGCACAAATATAATAACTTTTGTATAAAAAAAAAAATTTTTTTTGCTTAAATCTCGTTAATTGTCAAATTTTGGTGATTTTCAATAGCAAGAATCTCGATGAAATTTCAGACTGTTTGATACCAACAATGGGTCCGTACGACATCGGAGGGCTAAGAAAAGTTGATTTCAACAGACTGACAGATGGACAAAAGGACATGACTAAATCGATTTCCCTATCTATAAAGATTCAGAATTTATATATACTTTATGGGGTCACAAATGAATATTGTAGAAACTACAAACGGAATGACAATCTTATATAGACTCTTGTCACCTGTGGTGAAGGGTATAAAAAAATTGACCATAAAATCAACAGCTTAAAAAACTAAGCTTTAAATTTAATAAAGCGTGCAGGAAAGTAAGTTCCATAATCAATAAAATAACCTTTAAAGAAAATTCCATGTCAAACAAAAATTAATGAAACATCATTATCTAAATATTTTAAAAATTAAAAAAATTTCATTAAAAAATTTATTAGATTAATTATTGCAAAATATAGACCAGAAAGTTTTTTTCGCCATCAATCCATTAATAATAATGATAAAAGTCTGCACTAATAAAATAAACAAACTTGCATATATGTATGTATATTGTTTATTGATTGATTACAAAATCTACGAGACATGACTGGACGCCCGACCAACTAAAGAAAGGGTCAATTTTCTGATTGATCTAAATAAAAGTGAAAAATCAAAGTTAACAGATGTCACTACATTAAGGTTTGATATTTATGTATATAAACATATGTATGTAAAATATAAGAAAATGGTTCTTACGAATATGAAACAATTTAGCATGATGGTTAAATCTCTCTCTCTCTTTAATAAATAAATTGAAATTTACTCTTTTGTTGACGATGCTAATTTGATCATTTTCAAATATATATACCACGAGCTACGCGAATAAGGTAAGTTTGGAAAAAAACTAAATTTTAATTAAAAATCTTTTAAAATTTTTAAGTTTGTATCAAAATATATCGAACATAAAGTAAAATAAAATTAGCATGAAAATAAATGTTTTACTGTTAATAGTTTATATTTTTTAAAAGAACATAAAAACTTAACCAACTCTTTAACGCTTCTCAAATATCGCTCAGTGCATCTATATGACACTTAATTAAAAAACGAATGCAAATTAATTAAAATTGTTCATGTACATTTAACATTATTGAGATCTTATTCTATGAACATTTAATTTAAGCACGATCAATTCTAAAACAGTTTTCAGTTGGTGTTGAAGCGTCGTGTCGTGAAAATCTTTAAAAAAAAACCCACTCCTGCAACAAAAATCAATAAACGAAATATTAAAACTAAAAAAAATTTAATTAAAGGATAAAAAAAAATATAAAATAATTCATTTAAACTAAAAAATGTATGCAAAACATATCCTCGTAAAAAATTACTTATTTTAAGTTAAACAATAATAATAAAAAAATCTTCGGTTATATATTAGTTTAATTTAAAACTGTTACGCAATATAAAAGATTAATAAAATAAAAGACAAA
Source organism: Paykullia maculata (assembly GCA_003055125.1). Lineage (NCBI taxonomy): Eukaryota > Metazoa > Arthropoda > Insecta > Diptera > Rhinophoridae > Paykullia > Paykullia maculata. Next base: position 10,706 of record NDXZ01035632.1, read on the forward strand.
AATAATCGGATATAAGATATTTTAAAAAATAAAACAAATATTTCTTAAGATTTTTTAATATTAAAAACTTTATATTAAATAAAGTAACTGAAGAATTTTGTTAAACTTAGTTACATACTTAAAAACTCAAAGGTTGGAAAAATGTTTTTTAAGCAGGAGGTCTGTTTTTTAGTGTTCATGCTCAGTAGCATGTTGTTGCTTAGAGCGTGAATCAGCCTACTTAATTCTAAAACTTGGGTTTTTAAAACTTTACAAAAAAACTTATTATAAATCTATTCAATTTAAAATATTAACTACAAATTTTTCATTTAAATATGCTAGTTAAAACCATTTCATCTAATAATATTTGTCGTCTTTAAGGCTGGCTTTCAAAAGATTGTTTGGGCAGGGACTTATTCCATTTTAAATTGTGCGTTAATTAATAGTGAAATTTTATTGGATCTTTAAGGTAACGTGAGATAGCCAATAAGTTAAGTTTCAGGTAGCTTAGAATAAAAGAGCTTAATATCTAGCTAGCAGGGAGGCTTTGGAACCAAATAACTCTTTTGAAACATTTAACTCTAGAGAAATATAATATAAGTGTTCTCAGTCAGACAAAACGCTTTAGCCGCTCCTACGCGGTTGTTTTTCGGACATTATATTTCCATTGTTCATTAGTCGGAGTTTATAGGAGGAAACAATTGGAAGAAAAACATTTAGTTTGATAGCAAATTACCGGTGGGAAATTTGTATCATTCCCGTATTCCCGTAATTTACTAACAAAACAAAATAAATGTTTCCCTTCCAATTGTTTCCTCGTGTAAGCCCCGACATAGTACACTTTTAGTGTTTGCACAAATATAAGTTTAATAACGTAACATGATCATAGAAGAAAAAAAAGTACTATGGTTCCTGATAATATTTCTATGATTGTTGTGATTAGTTCAAACATTTGTATGCTTGCAAGAAACTATTTTGTGTTTGTTATATTTGGTAATATAATAAAAAATAATCACAAAAATGTTGCTTAAATATATTAACCATATTCAAAAAGTAACAACATATTAATGATATTATGTTAATGAATGATAAAAACAAATTTATTTTATCTTCAGAATTTTATACAGCAATATTATGGTTGCCGCAACTCAGTGACCAAAAAGTTGTAAAATTGTCTTTAATTAAATTCTATTATTAAAATAAAAATATGTTATTTAAAGAATCTCGATGATAGAAAATGGTTGCGATAGGTGTTTTTATTTCTCAATAAACTGAAATTTTGACTTTATCTTCAGAAAATATGTTACCGGCGAGTAAAACAAATGCATATAGCGTCTTGATTTAAAATAAGGGTATACTAAAGATCGGACAAAGACAACCTAACAAACCTAATCCTAATTTATAATCAAACTATAGCCGTGATCTAGCTGTATATGCTTAAAGAACTATAGATTCTTAACAATTGAGAAATTTTTATAATCTGTGTACCAAAAAAAGTTAGGTTTTCCCCCCTTTGCAACTGCTAATTACTTTACCTGAAATTAATTAAAGTTAAAAAATACAAACATTTTAAACTTCCCAATAAATTTTACTCAGCATAAATATAGTCATTGCCCAATATCTCGGTACTACGTCTTTGAAGCTGACTACCATAGAAAAAATAAAGCAGAGCACCTTTATTAATAACTTATTTAAAAACATTTTTCAAAAAAAGTTTTGCTCCTAATTCGAAAAAAATATTAACGAGACAAAAGATAAATAATCCGAATGCATTAGTTTAAGCGAAACAAATAAAACAAGTAACAAAAAATAAGTAAATGACCCAAAAGGTCATAAAAAGATATGCTAAAAACAATAATTGAAGATCTACATCAAAGGCAAATAAAAATTTAATCAACTATATTACAGACACTTAAAAATTGTTCACATAGACGTGATACACACTCGTCTACATACATATATCGTGTATTTTCATAAAGTTTAATTAAATTAACCTCTTCTTAAAGACACAAAAACAAAAAAAGTGTTAAAAGTATAAAATAATTCAATAAAAAATAAAGAAAAAAACGAAACTAAGACAAAAGTTAAATATTGCATTTTTAATAATTTAATTTTTGTCTTTAAGTACCAAAATGGATCGTGAGGATTCGTCTATATCAAAAACATCCATAGATCAGCCCATTGCTGAGGGCTTGGAGCCTTCAAAACCTATTAGCTTTTGGCGTTTATATCGTTTTTCAACACCGCTCGAAATATTTCTTTTGTTTATTGGTTTTATAATGTCGGCCATTAAGGCTTTAACTTTACCGGCCGTTGTTATTATTTATAGTGAATTTACTGCCATGTTGGTCGATCGTACATATCGCAATGGTACAAGTTCCAAGACATATGCTTTGCCACTATTTGATGGTGGTAAGACACTGTAAGTATAAGCTGATGAACACATTTTTTTATTAGATAAGCTTCAGTTGAAGTTAGGAATTGTTTATAAATCTATTGCAAGATGTTATAAGCAGCTCTCACTTAGTATATACTAGGGTTTCGTCGGTATTTTACTTTGCAATATATCGATATATCAATATTTTTTCTTGCAATTTTTTTTCGATATTTTTTAACTCTAGTTTTGTATTTTATGTTATTAATTTGTAAAAAAAATCTTCTCGTCGCAGTCTTTATCGAATAGAATGTTATAATGAAGGTATTTGCAAGTCTTAAGCAACAAGATTTTATTCACACCCGTAACTCCCAAGGGTGAAAATTGAAAATTTTTACAAACATAGTTGAGGTGTACTCAGCGTTATCTGTTCTATTGTGCATAATTTGTGGATAATGTTTCGATTACATTGAAGTTGTTCATTCTAAAGTCGCCCTTAAATAATCTTCATCGGTGTCTTCGATAGTAGAAGCCATTTGGCAGGTGATCAAATCAAACAGAGGTAGCTCCTTATGACAGTATTTGATAAATACTGGTTCAATTACATTTTTACAGCGCCTTACTTTGTAGTTTAACCAAAAATATAGTTTTCTGTATTAATTGTTTCTATGTTAACCATTAAATATCAATAAAATTATTTTTTGTTAATAACGTTCGTTTTCCTTATATTTTATGAATTAACGAAAAATATCGAAATATCGATATTTTCAAATCGATTTATATGGAACGGCAACGATATTGAAAAAAAATATCGATGAAAAAATATTAAAATTTTTTTCATTTGCCCATTCCTAATATATCATTCCCTTTCATTCAATATGCAGCTATTAGTTTTATTTCTATTTAGATTCTATTCTTTTGTTGCCATGAGGATTTCATCTGTAAGCTTAGGTTAATGCCAATCAGCTAATTTCACTTGCGTCTTCATATTTAATTCGCAAAGAAATGGCCTTCGGGGTTAGAGATTGTATTTCGGAAAAATATTTGTATAACTGTACTCAGACAACGGGCGACAAATACTTTTAATTTATTTCCAGGTTTTGCTTTCATACAATAGTGTTGATTTTACATTTGGGTAAAATCGTCTTTTGAGATATACAAGGTGGGCCAAAAGAAGTCATCCGACAGCAAATGGCGGCCAATGTCAAATGTTTTGACATTTATGAACAAGACAGATGTAGAATGCAAGTGAACAAGCCATAGAGCGATTCACTCGTCTATTTTTTGCGAAACAATTCGTCTTTTGGATGACTTCTTTTGGCCCGGATGACTTCTTTTGGACCACCTTGTATAAGAAGTGTGCGACGTTGGACTTAAAGATCCAAAAGGAAACCGGGGAGTGGCAGAAAACTTAAGGGGCGGGTTGTTGTCAATATATTAGGTCTATCTTGTTGTAGCTTCTTCCAACCGTTGCAATTTTTAAGAAAATGCAAGAAAACTTATTTATTAACACAAAATAGATAACATATCGCATCATCATCTACGAACTTAAAAAAGCTCAAAAGCAAATGACATTTTACCTGCAATAGCATTAGTGGTTTTATGTTCATATCAAACAAAGTGGCAATTACTATGAAAGCTAATGATGGGAGCCATTTGACTAGGTAGTCAAACATACAAAAAAAATATACTCCCAACTCCACAACTTTAACACAAATAACGAATTGTAACGTAATATATATATCCTCTAATCTTTGCAGCTCTTACGAATCTGAGGAGGTCAACAATGCTGAACTATACAATGATTCCATTTCATATGGCATCTTACTCACAATTGCTTCGGCCGTTATGTTTGTATCGGGTATTTTCTCAGTTGATATTTTCAACTTAGTGGCCCTGAGGCAAGTGACACGCATGCGCATAAGATTATTTCAGTCAGTAATGAGACAAGATATTGGTTGGCATGATTTGGCAACAAAGCAGAACTTTGCCCAAAATATGACAGAGTAAGTATGAAAAATGTTCTTTGCAAAAAAATATAACTAATATTTTCGCTAAAGTGATGTAGAAAAAATTCGCGATGGAATATCGGAAAAGGTGGGGCACTTTATATACCTGATTATAGGATTTCTGATAACCGTAGCAATTTCATTTGCTTATGGTTGGAAGTTAACTTTAGCCGTCAGTGTTTATATACCCATAGTTTTAGTTTTAAATATAGTAGTAACCAAGGTAAGTAAAATTTTGTCATTTAATAAAGATGTAGCTTTACTTACTTAAGTTTTTAAAATTTCCTAGTACCAAAGTAAACTTACAACTAAGGAACAAGAGTCCTATGGCAATGCCGGAAACTTGGTAGAAGAAGTCCTAAATGCTATACGCACGGTAGTATCTTTTGGCGGTGAACAAAATGAATCAGAACGTTATGATAATTATTTGGTGCCAGCGCGCAAAGCCAGTCAACGTAAGGGTGCCTTTTCGGGCTTAAGTGATGGTGTTTTGAAAAGCATGTTGTTTCTTTCCTGTGCCGGAGCCTTTTGGTATGGTGTAAATCTAATCATAAACGATCGTGATAAGGAGGAGAAAGAATATACGCCAGCTATATTAATGATAGTATGAAAAATTTTAAAAGGCTAAATTAAGCTAATTCCTTATTAATTAATTTAACTTTTAGGCCTTCTTTGGTATTATTATTGGTGCTGATAATATAGCCAGAACTTCGCCTTTTCTTGAATCATTTGCCTTGGCTCGTGGTTGTGCTTCTACCATTTTTAAAGTAATTGATTCTCAATCAAAAATTGATCCCATGTCCACAGATGGCAAAATCTTAAACTATGGTCTTCGGGGAGATGTTGAGTTCGCCGATGTTTTCTTTAGATATCCTTCACGGCCCGACATTATCGTCCACCGAGGTTTAAATATTAAAGTCAAGGCAGGCACTACCGTTGCTTTAGTAGGTTCATCGGGTTGCGGCAAATCTACTTGCATACAGTTGTTGCAACGTTTTTATGATCCCGTTTTTGGTTCAGTGCTATTGGATGACTTGGATATTCGCAAATACAATATACAATGGTTGCGCTCTAATATGGCCATTGTCGGTCAAGAGCCAGTACTGTTTTTGGGAACAATAGGTATGTTTTCTTAAAATTTACAAAAACTTGAATCTCCTCCATGATTTCTTAAAAAACTTGCAGCTGAGAACATAAGCTATGGAAAGCCTAAAGCTACTCAAAAGGAAGTTGAAGCTGCCGCTAAGGCTGCAGGAGCTCATGAGTTTATCTCTAACTTGCCAAATGTAGGTAAAAAATCCTTTAAACATTTTTCCTCACATTCCAATAAATGCATTTGTTCCTTAGAGCTATAAGACCACCATTGGTGAGCGAGGTTCTCAATTGTCTGGAGGCCAAAAGCAAAGAATTGCCATTGCTCGTGCCTTAATACAAAATCCAAAAATTTTACTTTTGGATGAAGCCACCTCTGCTTTAGATTATCAATCAGAAAAGTTGGTTCAAGAAGCTTTGGATTTAGCCTCTAAAGGCAGAACCACTATAATTGTATCTCATAGACTTTCAGCCATCAGAGGTGCTGATAAAATAGTTTTTATACATGAGGGTAAAGTATTGGAAGAGGGTACACATGATGATCTCATGGCTTTGGAGGGAGCTTATTATAATATGGTTAAAGCAGGAGAAATAAATGTACCGGAACCAGAAAATATGGAAGATATTGATGAAGCAAAAAGTTTGTTTTTCAAAAGAGAACATCTTCAGTTTCTATTAACACATATTTCTTACTTTTAGGAAACAGTTTGGCTATTTATGAAAAATCCTTTGAGACCAGTCACATTAACTTGGAGAAAAATAAAAAGAAAAGCATACATTTAGATGAAAGTGAAATATTTCGAAAGCTTTATGTGCCGCAAGAAACGACAAAAAAGTCCGAAGTCAAACCTAATTTTTTTAAAACGTTTGGTCGTATTTTAAAACTTGCTCGTCCAGAGGCTTGTTTTATTATTATGGGAGCTATATGTGCCATTGGATTCGGTTTTACGTATCCAGCTTTTTCAGTAGCCTTTGGAGAGTTCTATGCCGCTTTAGCAGAAAGTGAAGCTCAAAACGCACTGGATCGTACTGCGGTTTTGTCCATCTGTTGTTTGGTGTTAGGTATTTTAACAGGTTTTGTCTGCTTCCTGCAAACTTATCTTTTCAATTATGCTGGTGTGTGGTTGACCACAAGAATAAGATCCCTAACATTTAAGGCTATTATGAAACAAGAAGTTGGCTGGTTTGATGAGGACATCAATTCTGTAGGTGCTTTATCAGCCCGTTTATCTGGCGATGCTGCTGGAATACAAGGGGCTATTGGTTATCCTTTAAGTGGTCTTATACAGGCATGTTCCAATTTTGTAATAGGTTTGACATTGTCGTTTTACTACTCATGGAAATTGGCATTATTGTGTATTAGTACTTGTCCCATTATTGTGGGTTCGGTAATTTTTGAAGCTAAGTAAGTTAAGTTTTTTTAAAACCCTGATTATACTTGCTTTTACATATAAAAATGCAATTAAAGATTTATGACCACCTCAATGATGCGTGAAAAAGTGATACTGGAAGAAGCTTGCCGCATAGGCACAGAAGCCATAACAAATATTCGTACAATAGCTGGTCTGAGAAGAGAACAAGAAGTTATAGATAAATACAATAAGGAAATACAAAAAGTAGAGGTTATGATAAGACAAAAACTAAAATATCGCGGTTTAATAAACTCATCTGGTCAAGCTTTTCTATTCTTTGCATATGCTGTAGCATTATGTTATGGCGGCGTCTTGGTTTCAGAGGGCAAAGTACCATTTCAGGATATTATAAAGTAAGTTTTAGGAATTTTTCAAATTTAATCACTAAAATAAATTGTTATTTTATTTAAGAGTTTCGGAAGTTTTGTTGTATGGTTCCATGATGTTGGCCCAGTCTTTGGCTTTTGCTCCGGCCTTTACTGCCGCCTTAGTTGCTGGTCATAGATTATTCCAGATTTTAGATCGCAAACCAAAAATTACCAATTCATCTTTACCAGCCAAAAACACATTTGCCAAGCAATTAAATCTATTTGAAGGAGTGCGTTTTAATGAAATCGAATTTCGATATCCCACACGGCCAGATGTTAAAATTTTAAATGGTTTGAATTTGGAAGTATTACACGGTAAGACGGTAGCATTAGTAGGACATTCTGGTTGTGGCAAATCTACATGCATACAATTGTTGCAGCGTTATTATGATTCTGATAATGGAACTATAGTAAGTAATGTTGCTATGTATAACTATTTTGAATTTAACTAACATATTTTATGTTTTTTAAAGCATATTAACAACGATGATATTAAAACTGATTTGACACTAGATAATTTGCGCAGTAAACTTGGCATTGTCTCCCAAGAACCATCTCTATTCGAACGCACAATTGCGGAAAACATTGCTTATGGCGACAACTCTCGTAATATTAGTATGACAGAAATTATTGCTGCCTCCAAAAGTGCTAATGCCCACTCATTCATTATGGGTCTTCCCAATGGCTACGACACCAAAATGGGCGCACGAGGCACTCAATTATCAGGTGGCCAAAAACAACGTATTGCCATTGCTCGTGCTTTAGTGCGAAATCCTAAAGTTTTGCTCTTAGATGAAGCCACATCAGCTTTAGATTTACAAAGTGAACAGTTGGTGCAACAAGCCTTAGATGTGGCATGTTCTGGACGTACTTGCATTGTCATTGCTCATCGTTTGTCAACAGTACAAAATGCCGATTTGATTTGTGTAGTACAGAATGGTCGCATTGTGGAACAGGGCACACATCATCAACTGATTGCCAAGGATGGCATATATGCCAAATTACATAAGACTCAAAAAGATCATTAAATGTAACAGAGCAGCATTAAGAATATTTAAAAAGTTTTTTAGTATGACTAAAATAAACAAAAGACTCCATAAGAAATGCACTTTTCTATAAATAAATTAATTAAAACAAGTAAAAGCGCTATATTTGTCTGGGCCAAATCTTATATACCCTTCACCATGGGTGGTGAATATATATTTTTTTCAAATATATCTGTAGCCTATCTCAAAGCTGCAAAACAATAACTTTTTTGTGTAAAAAAATAAAAAAAACATTTAAAAAAACGAGGCAGAAGCATTGATGGATCTTGCCAGTTTTCAATACCGATTTTCTCGAAAGTATTTTTAAAAGTTTGATACAACATACGACCCAGCGTGACCTATTTGGAGCTACGTAAACTTGATTTCAACGTACACACGGACAGACGGATAGACGGACATGGCTAAATCGACTTCCCTATCTTTAAGGATCCAGAATATATATACTTTATAGGGTCGCAAATAAATCTTGAAGAAATTACCACGTGTGTGAAGGGTATAAAAAAACAAAATTTGACTGTTATTTTTAAAATCAAAGAGGTTCATTTAAATCATTTACAATTTGTGTTTTGAGTATATATTATGTACAAATATTCCCAGCAAAATAATAAGTTAAAATGCCTAAATACGGTTGCACTACAAGTACTCTCTACGCTCGCTTATAAAAAGTGACTTAAATTAGTCATTAGCACCATCGCTTAAAGATGAATTTTATGAAGTCATCACAATAATGTCAATAATTAACTATTTACTATTAATAAATAAAACAGCCTCTAATGGCCATTTTTTGAGTGCTGTATTTAAATGCGCATTTAAATTTAAGTAGCACTTAAATGCAGTTCATTTTTTCAGTGCTAATTTAATGTTCTTATTTAAATGACACAAAAGTATGGTAGCATCATCAAATGTCACATAAATACGTATGTAACTAGCAAACAGAAAACCCAAAACGTATTTAACTAGCAAAGACAAAAACTAAAACGTATGTAACTAGAAAAGGCAAAAACCAAAATTTTTTAAAATCATAAAACTTAAATAGACTTTAGATGCAGAATATTGGGCACTTAAGTTGTATTTA
>NDXZ01035654.1:0-13318 GCA_003055125.1 Paykullia maculata
TGTTATGTCTTGCTAAAGTGGTGACAATGTTCATTTTAAGTTATAGACAATTTATTATATAGACGTTAAAAAAAAATTTTCTGTTTAAAATCACTGATAAGGTTCATTTTATTTTTAAGTAAAATAAAAATTTGAATAACATTGCTCCGTGTGTTTTATTAGACGATGTTCCAAAATGTGTATGCTAGTTGCAAATGTTTTGTCCGATACTGTATATGTTTTGCACTTTTCTTTGTATAATAAAATCAAAAGTTTTTTTTAATTCCCTATAGGTAATTTTTAAACTTTTTCAAATATGTATGTCTGACAACTACACGCTTTATTATTGTACAGCCTCGCAAACTGCCCAATATGTTGTTTAAGAAATAGTTTAATCAAATTTAATTACATTTTTTTTTAAATCTTACCGCTTGCAATTTAATATTTTTTCCGTAATTTTTGAGTGGTCAACTTTAACCACAATTTCAAGTGAGATAGAACAAGTGTTTACATTTTAAAAGCAACCGTTACGTTGTGGTGTTGTGGTAACCCAACAAACAGTTTTCAAAAAAAGTAAACAATAAGAAAATAAAACATAAAATGTTTTTTTCCTTTTCTTGATAGTTTTTTTGAATTATTATTACTTTTTTATTTATTTATAAAAAAAAAACATTGTTGTGTAGGCAAGTGAGAGTATTTGGCAAACACTTGAATAACCTTAAAGAAAATTTTGATCAATCAATGGAAAGTGGTGGTGGTGAATTTCGATATAAATAAAAACAACTAAAAAACCAATCAATTGTTTTTTTTTTTTTTTTGCTNNNNTTTTTTTTTTTTTTGCTTAATTTACAGCAACAAGTTGTTGTTGCTGTTACGTTTAATTTAATGTCTTTTTTTTTAATTTTTAATTCGATTTTTGTCTTTTTTTTCTACACACAAACGTTCGAAATAAACGAAGAGGAGCAACAAAATTTAAAAAAGTCGTATTTTTTCAATATTAAAACGATTAGATAACAAAAAAATGGTATCAAAAATTTTGAATTTTTTTTAAGATTTTCAATAATTTTTCTTTTTTGTTTTTTGAACTCACCTTAAGTAATGATTTTGGTGGTGCGTCGGCCCGTTCGGGACGTTTAATATTTAAAAATGAATTTCTTACATCTGGACATTTTTCAAAAATCATCACACGCTCGGCCACAGAACCACGCGTTAAAAACGGACTTCGCAGTGCTTTACGAGTTGAGTTGAAATGAAAACAAGAAAAATTAAAAATTAATTAAAGATTTTTTACACTTTTTGCGGATTTTCATTAGAATAATTTACAGGTTTTTTCTTGGCCATTGCTAAGGGGACGATTCGATTTCAGTTTCGTGGGTGTTGGCATGGTTGTACTACTATTACTACTGCGTTGTGTTTCCATATTTTGACTATCACTTTCTGGTATAACTGCAGTTTTTTGTTGTTGTTTTTGCTGCTGTTCTTGCGTTGTGGTTGATGCTACCTGAACTGCTTCACCGTTGTTGAGCGTTAAAGTTTTCACTTCTTCTGCTGTTGTTGCCATTGTATCCTTAATGGTTTCCGGCGATTTTATGGAGGATTTTTCCTTAACTCTAGGCGCTTTGACTGATTTTGTTGAAGATTTTTGTGCTTTTACTACAGTAGATGATGAAATGTCGGAACTATTGCTAATGCTGATGCTGCTGCTGTTGTTGGTGGTGGGTTCTCGTTTCGGCTCGTCTACGAGAGCCGTCACATTACCGTTAGTAATAATATTAGTACTGCTAATGGCGTTGTTGCTGCTGTTACTACTACTGCTGTTGGCGTTTGATAAATTTGTGCGTTTTTTATTGATTTGAGGCTGTACAATTGTGGTTGTTTTTGTAACAATATTGTTGTCTTTATTATTTGATTTCACCTCTTTCAATTCAATCGATCGATTCAAATCATGTGCTTTGTTTATCGTTTGTATTATAGATTCCGGTGATGTTTTCAGTTTGTTGCCAAGTTTTTTCGTGGCCTGTGTCGTCTCGTTCGTTAATTTCTTTTGCGCCGGTGCTTCGTCATTTTGTTTACTTTTCTCTGCCGGGGTTTTCTTTAGTTTCACCTCCTTTGCCACCTTAACAGGTGTTGATTCCACTAAAACACCCGGTATTTTAGAAGCATTTAATGTAGATCCTATTTGATTTGCTGCATTAGCAATTTTCTTGGAAGGTTCTTGTGTTAAAAGCTCTTTAATTTTTTGTAAATTTTGTGTTTGTTGTGCACTCAATTTGTGAACATCTAAATTTAAATCCAAATCTATATTAAAATCTATGGCAATTTCCAAAGGTTTGCTGGGAGCAGCCGAAAGGGTTTTCGTTAATGGCGTTTTTGTATTGCTATTTAATGATTCCCCACCCATGCTGCCCGCTTTGCTGGATTTTAATTTTGTTACTTTAGTGGAAGTGGAGGAAGAAGACGAGGGAGAGGCACTAACAGAATTTAAAACACTTTTACCATCTGTAGTATCTAGTGAAGCAGAGTTTTTCATTAAAAAATTTGCATTTTTCAGGGCAGGTGTTGTTTTTTTAATGGACGTTTGTTCGTTTGATGTGTTTGTCTGTGAGATATTTCCCTTTTTAAGCTGTGATGATGCCGTTACATTATTGTGTGATTTATTTAAAGACGTTGCCACACTGTTCTTATTACCACTAGTAGTAGTGGTATTAATTTTGTGTTGCATAATTTTAGGCTGTATTTCTGTTTTATTATTTGGGCTAAATTTTGTTTTACTTAAACCTTGCTTAACGCCTCTCTGTTCTTTATCCTTATTCACAAAGGTGTTTACCAACTTATGCAAGTCCTCGGCACTTTTATCATCTGCTATGGCCCCCGCAGCCACTCCTGTATCAACATTGTATAATTCCAAAATTTCTGTGGGAGCCAAACCATGACTTTTCCAGGTTCTATATAAAGCATCGGCATGTTCGGAAATCTTTTTTGATATTTTCTCGATTTCCAAAGAGGTTTCTAAATCTTTTGAGGCCGTAGGATTATTGAGATTCAAAACTGTGGAGGATTTGGTTTTAATACTGGAAGTTTTGTTGGGTGATGTTGTCAAGTTAGTTGAAGAGGAGGACTGCATTTTGTTTTGAATATTTTTTTTTTAAGAAATTAATTTCTTTTTTTTTTTAATTTTCTTTACAAAAACACTTAAGATTTTTTATACAATACATTTGTACATACATATGTGTAAATTTTATGTTAATTTTTTTGGAATTTTCCGCTCTTTTTTTATTTTGAGTTACAATATTTTTCACTAAAAGTTTTCACATTTTTATTCGTTTGTTTTGAAACTCATTTATCTTAAATGCTTTATGCTTTATTTTCTTGTTTTATTTTTTTACTTCTAGCTGCTTTTGTTTTTTTAAGTTTTCGCATTAAATTTTGTGTGTTTTTTGAAAAGTGTGTAAACTTATTTCGTTTTTATTCGTTCCGTTTAGCGAAGTCTATTTATAAACGATTTTCACATTTTCTTTTTTTGTGTATTTTTTTTTTAATCTTATTTGAAATTTTCAGACATTCTGCACTAATTTCTGGTTTTACTTAATACAACACACGAAAACCTTTATGCAATACATTTTTACACCAACTTTTTTAGGGGGAAAAAACTTTTTTTATATAACAAAAATTAGTGGAAAATTAAAGGAATTCTTTATACATAATTTTTTAGTTTTCTTTTATTTACACTCATTTTTATTTGTTTAGTTTTATTTTTATAATGAAAATATTGTTACCCGGTAGACGGCGTATCGAACCGGCTTTTCTAAAAACTTTTCTGGGAATTTTTTTTTTTTGAAAAAGTAAATAAGCTTTGACAAATCTATGTATACTTTATCTTTTAATGTTAGCAAGTAGTCACCAAGCGCTCACAATTCAACCGTAACTTATTGAAATTTAAAAAGAATAGTTTAAAATTATCTAACTTTATCAAGAACATACATATATCCTCGTTGAATTTTAAATTATTAAACTATTTTCCAGTTGGTTTTTGAGACTTTTTCCAATTTAAAAGAAGATAAAAAAATCTGTTGAACTGACTTTTTTACATATACTTATGTTTTTATGTATGTACATATATATGTATGTATAAATATGCTTTGCATGTGTATTAGCAGAAAGCAGCTATAAAATTCTTATTGATATTAAACTCTTACCCCCATATTCATAAACGATTAATAAAGTTATTGAAGGTTTGTTAAGCAGATTTTGATTTTTTAAGTCTGCCTTAAAAATCTTCAACTCTTAAATTGTTATATTTTTTTTGCATTTATTCGTTTCGAGATTTCGATAAATAATAATATTTAAAATACCAACAATATTTTGACTCTTTTTCATTGCCGTTATATCTCCTTCTCGAGAAAATTTTTTAAAAAGTTTAATTTAACATTTTTTCTTTAATCTTAGAAGTAAGTAACAGATTAAACTTTTTTTTAATAAAAAAGTTTTGTTTTGGGTATTTCCTTACAATGGGTTCTCACATTATGTAATTTATATACATACATATGTATGTCACTTTTGTAATTGTTATGTTATTTCCCAACATACCATACAGCAATCAAACTACAATTCAATTAATTATAAGCTTTTCTTAATATCGTTTATAGTAATGTTTAAAAAAAGTGAACTCACAAGCAGTTTTCAACAATGCTTGAGAAAGCCTTATTATACACAACTTTTTTAAAAGTAAACAACATTATTGAACATCAAAATATGACAATTGAAAAAATCTAATTTGAATTGAAAAATTTTAAAATAAAAAAAATTTTGGTATATTTTGATTTTGAGAAACGGTTGCAGGACAACTGTATGCTATGAGCTGTAGTTTTAAAAACAGAATAAATTTTATTTTTTTTTATTTTCCTTTTTCAGAAAAAGAAACTAGCAATGCTTCCCAAAGCCCCAAATTTAAAAAAAAATTGTTGGAGAATACTAAAGTTAAAACAATATTACTTTTGTAAGCGTATTCTACAATTACATGTTTAAGCTTAAAGCAAGCTTGCACATATAATATTTTCACAAGGGTTCCATTTTGATTTTTCTACAATTTTCACACAATCGTTTTTCAAGAAATTCTCAAGCGTTTTTCAAGCTTAAGGCTTGAGTTGGTAAGCTTATTAAAATATTTTTCTCAAGCCAATTGGTATGTTGGGTTAGTTTGTCATTTAAAATAGACATTTCTTTAATGGCACTTCAAGTGTTATTTCTTTCGACTTAACCTTTTAGTTTATAACAGCTGATGTCAGCTGCTTTCTTAAATCATAATAAAACACTGCCTATTTGAAATTTTGTATTTTACACCGGTCAATTCCAATTACATTATACCTTGCACCACAACGAATAAAATGACATAAATATTTGTGCTAAAATTTAATTGCGATTCCAAATTTAGGCATAAGTCAGCCAAAGTTTTTATATATTTTCAAAGATATTATGAGATTTTTGGTCAGTCCTTTATAAGACTAATATAGGATTTCTGTTTGGGTAAGACTTATTTCTGGTTAATTTAGTTTTAATTCCAAATACAGTTTTCTGAGCGCTTCAAAGGTTTCTAGCAAGGGATCTAGGGGTAATTTTGATCATGCCTCGCTAAATTAGGTGGATCGATTTTTATTTCCATAAAACATATTTGCACTGAGTTCTATTTCAATACCCATATTTTTAGCAGTTTAATAAGTGTTAATAATGAACCGTTCACCACGTAATTCAATTAACAAATTACTGTTTTTTTCAAAAAACTTGTTATCTTAAACGTTAAAGTCGAATTTTGGAAGAACGTTTAATGGGGGTAGAAGATAAATTTGATAATATTGATAATATCCATGTAACTGTTGAAAAAATTACGTGTTGGCTAATAAAATCACCATGTCCACTCACCACAATTGACAACAGCGCATAATTGCCGGTTTACACACAGCAATTTTTATTGCCCAAGTTTTTCTTAATTTCAATACAAAGAACTACTGTTTCACAGTTTTGACTTTATTATTTGTGTTCATACGTACATATCGCACACTCAGTTCAAAAGTGACACAACTCAAAATTTTAATTTTTCGCTTTTATATGCTTAAACTATGCACAATACACTTGTTTATCTAAAAGAAAAATATGAGTGTTTTTTTTGTTGTTAACTGTTGCTAAAAAACAGTTGTTTTTTTTCTTATGTTTCAATTGGCATAAGGTTGCAATTCATAAAAGTGACTTATTTTTAGTTGTGTCAGAAAATATAATGGTAATAGATGCCAACACTAAGTGCCTAAAAGTTTTAATTCGAATTCAATGGTCCAACGTTTTTGTTTTTAAATATTTTTATTTACGTCAAAAACAGTTTATTTCGATTTCTGAAAAATTAAAAATTTTGAGTTGTGTCACTTTTGAACTGGGTGTGCGATATGTATGTACAGCACATGTATGAAAAATAAAATTATAAGGAAATTATAGTATGTACAAGTAAGTCTGTACCCCTTTCATCACTCTTCTTCATATCAACACTTGCGCAAGTAAAATTGCCCTGTGCGAACCTAGTCTAAAGCACTTGAAATTTATTTCTTTTTAATTTAATATTTTTCTTTTTTTGAATTCTGCACTTTTTGCAATTATAACATAAAATTAATTTCGACCATTAAAAAAAAGATTTTGCGCATTTAAGGGTTAATTAAAAAGAATTCTTTGTAGGTATTGGAATAAGAAAATTATTTTAAACTTTTGTTTTTAAAATGAGTTATTGCTTGAAAACCATAGCTGACATGCACACATACACGTATGTTAAAAAAATTTCCATATTTATTTTTATATTTTGAAAACTAAGAAATTTGCTTAAAAGTAAAACTTTTTTCTTGAAGATTTTGTTTCCATTTTTTTTAATATTAATTTACATGTTTTTCTAATTCATTTTTTTTTGTATTATATTTTATTAAATTTATATTATATTTTTTGAAATTCTTTTGTTTCACTTTGTCTGTATGTATTTAGTAATAATTTCTAATTTTTTCACTTTTTTTATTTCTTTTAATTTTTTTTATAGCAAATTTGTTTGAAGATAAAAACACGTTTTCTAATTTTAAATTTGCTATTTTTTTTTTTAAATGTTTAAATTCAATTAAATTTTCTCTACATTTTATCCATAATCTTTTTTCTATTTATGTAGGTATTGAAATTAAATTTTTTCACATTTTTTTTTTAATTTTCTCTAATATGTATTTTTTTTTAAAGACACACGCTATTTTCGGCTTTAGGTTTAATACACGAAACATGTAGACGTTATGAATTCTTTGTGTTTTATAAGAACTTACGCATTATTTTCAATAAGTTTTTCCCCCAAAATACCTACAAAATTTAAAGAAAATTAGTTCCTGGTTTTCCGAAAATCTCACTCGATCGCACGTTTACTCTTTTCGCTCTTAATACATACATTTCTATGTATATACATATGTGTGTGTAAATGTTCTAATATTCAGCCATGTGTTTGTTTGCTCATTACTTTTTACACCGTTAAACCGTTAGTTGAAGAATTGAAAATCTTTTGTATTCGACCGTTTTGAAACACCTCTTTCTACTCACTAAATAATCTTTATTAAATCACTTGCTCATATGTATCATCAAATACACATGAATATTTCGTTTAATTTTTGTAGTTATTTTGGGATTCGGCGCTTTTAGGTTAAAATACAAATACATTTTTAGTCATTGCCTGCTCACTTGCTCTCTCTCTCTCTCTCTCTCCCTCTTCTATTTAAATTCTAACCAAAATAAGTTGAAATAAAAAAAAAACATCTGTTTTAAATTTAAAAATCTTGCTGGATGCACATCCATCCATCATGTACATGAATACAAACCAACATACATTCATTCATACATTGTATTGTTAATTTAAATTTTTTTTATTTTTATTATTAATATTATTCATATTTTAATATTTATTCAAAATTTTTGTAGTGGTTGTTGTTACGTTGCTGATCTTTTGTTGAGTTTTATTGAATATATTTTTTTAACGTTTTTAAGTTAAAATCAATTTTAGTTTTTTTCTTTCATTTATTTTTTTACTTTTTATAAAACAAAAATTATTTTTCTTGTTCTCCCACTTGAGTTTTTTTTCGCCATTTACATACATTTAAAATATGTAGATGGATTATATATTGCTTACTTTGGTTTAAAGTAGAAGTCAGTCTATTTCAAATATATATAAATTTTTTTTATTAATAACTTTAAATACGTGTGTATATGTATGTATGTATATGAGATCGTGTGTTTTGTTTTGTGTCATTTTTTATAGCTATTTATTATAATTCAGCTAAAAAAACATGATGCACAAAAACAAATTAGAATGCTGGCTATAAAATTAACAAAAAAATGTATACAAATTTAAGCGGCTTTTAAGGGGACCAGATAAGAAGTATTTAATTGTAAATGACAAATATTTCGAATTAAAATGGAATCGTAGGTAACAATCATGCACGCTAAAAAGCAATAACGTTTTAACGATAATTCTTTTTGAGCTCACGCTCACGTAAGTGAAAAAATAGTCACTAACCTTTTCTTTTATTATTATTTATAACTAAAGTTTATTTCAAATTTTCAAAAATAATTACAAAGAAAGCTTATGATAAAACCGTAGCTGATGTTAAGATTTAAACGAAACCTCAATACAAGACACCGCGGTTGCTAATGAAGTGCGTAGGAACTCCATTCTGCTGGTATCCAATTACAGTCCACAAACTCTGCTTTGTTATCGTCAAATAGAGAAAACCATGACAGTTTTGTCGATTGCTATTTCTTAAGCGTAATTCGGCTAGTATTAGATGGCTGACTATTTTAAAGTGTTATTCTATCTTTTTACAATTAAAATGACTTTTCATAAGAAATTAAGATTTGAAAAAAAAATTATAAACCTAGTTGTTGTAGCCACAATCACTAAAACTCACGCTGACTTACTCTTTACGTGATTAAAACATAAAATCACAATTATGCCTGCTCATACATGGTTCAAGTTAACTTCACGAGAAATAACCATCTCTTATTAAGGGTTATTCAATTGGCGAGGGTAGATGTTGGCGGTCATGTGGTTTTGGTGAGTGTCTCTCTAATTTATTATTCAGTCATTAAGTCGAAATCACCTTTGCAAGTAACACGATTGAGCAGCACTTTATTATTTAAATGACGGTTTGTTAGTGCAAACGTTGTGTGCGATGCGTTTATTTTACGACTCTCCAATATTTTGGTGGCCAAACTAGAGACGACCGGTTCAGTTATTAATCAACCAACATCCGACTTAAACTTTGGCCAACATTTGTACAAGATCCAACTGACTCATGAGCTTAAATTAATGAATGATTGGAATGGACATCGGCCCGCTCTTACTGAAAACCCATTTATATACTTTTTAACTAATATTATAAATAAGTAATGTTTTTTGTTAGCGATAATCTTCAAAGCTGCTTATTCGGCTTCTGCCATAAAAATAAATACATTTTTAAACATATAATCGTTATGTCCCTTAAAATTCGCCTTTAATACTTTAATAACAGTAATCTTACTGAAGCTTATATTTAGAAAGGTATGGGATCAAGGAAAGGAATGAAAAGATGAATCACCCATACAAAGTAAATACGTTATATAACATTATTTAATGAACTTTAAACGTTACTGACGTTTAATTTAACACATTGATAACAACTTTATAATTCAGTAGAGTAAAATTCGTTTTTAAAGATTTTAAAACTTAGCATAACTCCCTCTGATAATAACTTAATTGTTCATGGTGAATACAGATAAGATAGAGATAGCAGAGGAAGTGGATCCTTTATAAAAAAAAGTTTTTAAGACAACCATAGAAAAATTTAGTTTATTCAGCAAGGCAGTCTAAGAAAATTATCCTTAAGTTAGACTGAAATGTTTTACAAAATATGGGACTTTATCTTTTAGAGAAAAATAATGATACAGTGAATAGCAAGTGGAGAAACACTTTTAATAAAAAATAAACTGCATTTTTCCTAAATCAATGATGGATGACTGACACCTACGAGAATTATTTCTAAAATAAAAATTAACAAATAAGAAGTTTAGTTACAATTTTGGTAAAACCATTAATTACTGTATTACAGGCTAAAGGTTAAAAGTTGCTTAAAAATTATCGACATTAAAAAAAATTTCTTAAAAGTAAAAAAATATAACTTAAAACATTTTCAAAAAATTAAAACGAATAACAAAGTGTTATTTCGTTACAACATTTCTGTTTATTTTTGTGATGCCATTTTATATAACTTTTTATATATTTTTTTTTTAATTTTTAAAACTGATATAAAAAATTTAAAAAATCCATTATTTAACTAAAAATATTAAATATCGTAAAAAACCGGCCTTTTTTACATAAATCTATTCATTATTAAGTAATCACTTTGACCGAACAGAGGAGTGTTAAATCTTGGCAAAGCTTAAGCTCCAAGTAAAGAAATAGGCCCGTATTCATAGTTATGAACTAAAGTCGGTTCTTTTTAAAAACGACTTCATATTAAAAACCTATTATTAACTTTTTTGCTATTATAGTCAAAAAGAAAGTATATTTTAAATTAAACCAGCTTTAAATGGGTGACACATCAAATCGTAAAATGTTTTCATACAAAATATGAGCAAGTGGAAACTCTACTCAGCTGATTTTGTTATACAAATGTTGACGAATGAAACAAAAAAGAAAAAAACAGAAATGCCTAAAAAATTTAAACAATTAAAATATTTTTATTTACTAAAAAGAAAAAAAAATTAAGAGCAATATTTAAAGGACTTATTGCCCTTTTAAAGTTAATTTTATATAAAAAAAAAATAGGGACTGCTTTTTTTGCGAAAAACTGCTGGTTTTGCGTTTTTAGGTAAGTTAAAAACAGCTTCAGCTATTTTTAAGTTTAAAGTCGGCTTTTTACGTTAAAAGTGTATTTTAGCTCGTCTAGATGATACAAAAAGCATACTGTTTTCAGAAGTATACTTTATAACTCTTAAAGTATACTTTATTTACGACTATGATTAGGGGCCATACATTTTTTCTTAATACTTTGAAAGTTATAAAAGTTAAAAGTTGCTATCACTACTAATGATTTAATAAACAAATTTATTCTGAAATATCAAACGTTTAAAAATTATTTAAAAATATTTAAAAAAACCCCGCATCCAATCCAATCTAATGCATTACAAAACCTAAAACTTTATTAACTTACAAACGATTTTCAACCTTTTGTGATCAGTAGCTATAAATATATTAAGAAAGAAAAAAATGTTTTTATGTAAAACTTGTTTTATAATCCTTTTGCTAAATTTAGAAAAAAAAACTTGCTTACGAATGTGGGGATTATTTTGCAAATATTGTTTAACAGGGATTTGCATTACAATTAAATATTCATACGATAAAGTATGGGGAGCAAAAAAGAAAAAAATATTATACAAAATAGATTTGTACAAATGTTTTCAACACATTTAAACAACTTTAAGAACAAAAGAAGAAAACATTGACCACGTTTTGGTAAATTTTTTCACTTTTTTTATTTCTTATGTGTTCTTTTATTGTGAGAGGAAAGGAAGGCCGGCCGGGCCGCTAATCAACATCAACTCTTGAGAGAAAAAAGAAAAGAAAAAAAATGAAAAGAAACCCTTTAACTGAAACTAAAATTTATAAATTTACAAATATTGACATTGAAACATTTAAAAGAAATCATCACCCTGAGACAGAAATATGAAAATAAAGTGAAAGGCTTAAATTAAATAATGCGCGATTGTGTTTTTATTTATGTGCCTAAAGGCAAAAACCTAAAGGGTTTAACAATTACGGCAGGTAGATGTTTATTGCAGTCAATCCATTTAAAGTTAATAAACAACGTTGTCTATGGTCATTAGTGTTGAGCTTATAGGTTAGTTGGATCTTGTATGGGTGGAAGGTTCAAGTTCCAAAGCAAAATTCGCCAAGTTAAAGTCGATGAAAAGCTAAGCTCTTATACATAGCAAGGAACAAACTGCCTTGGGCATTTCTAAACATTTTCAAGGACAACGGTACTGTTATCGGCCGATTTAGCGCTTTTTCGACTTACAGGTGTTGGCCTGTGTTATTTATCAAGTCGGTCGTCTTGAGTTCGTTAACCAAACGTTGGAGAGTCGTGAAATGGGTGCAACGTTTAAACTAACAAACATCCATTTTGTTAATAAAGTGCTGCTTATGCCCAAATTCCCTGTCATTAGTAAACTTATGGTAATGGTTTAGCGAATGATATTTGACATTAGTTAAGGCACCATAAACCCGCATAAGTTAAACAAAAGTTATCAATTTGGTTTACATTTTTGTACCGCAAACAAATTATAGTAAATGATAATCAAGTATTTGGTTTATATTTTATCATTAAATGGTTGCCACTATTAAAAGCTTTGACATGATTATCCAGAAAAATAATATGTTTAAAAAAACTTTTGTGACAAACAAATCATGATTTGTTCGCAAAAATAAAATTATATATGAAAGCATTTAAAGTTATAAATAATCAAAAAATGGTGTGTGCAACAACAGTGTAGTTGCAAGGCAATCAAAGTATGATAAACTTTAACAATTGTTTGTTTTCGGTTGTTGTTCTTCTTCTAAGAGCTTTCAATTTAGTAAAAAAATTGTATATGAAATGTCAAATGTTTACAAAAATATTAAAAAATGATAACTGGCATAAAAAAATATAAAAACAAAAATAAAGTAAAAGTGAAAGTGAAAGAAAACATTACAACTAAAGAGGTAAGTAAGTAAAATCAATATAATAAGTGACAAAAAATGCAAATGTGTCAATTAATAATATTAAAAGTATGTTCTTATACGAAAAAATACCAAAATATTTATTTAGTCATACTATGATTAGGTGAAAATATGATATAATCATCCGTGACTATACTATGGTTGGGTGGAATCATATTATGGTTATACGAAATAAATGTATAGTTATATGTGATCATATTATGATTAGGTGGAGTCATATTCTGGTTGGGTGGAATCATATTCTGATAATAGAAAATAACAGTTATGATAATATACACGCAAAAAAAAAACATGGTTGAGTATGGTTACGGTAATATGATCACAGACAATTTTAAAATTCTATGATTACTGAAATCATCAGTGGCAATCATAAACAATCATAATATGGTTGTAGTCATTTTTTACGTCAATACCATGATCATTTTATGGGTGCGAAAATCATTATATGGTTGTGAAAATCATTATATGATTGTATATAAACCATAAACTTGATTACGTATAATCATATATATGATGCCTTTAGAATATGAT